>RJWT010011935.1:0-22852 GCA_004365215.1 Cuniculus paca
TTTTTCAAGATACTTTTGTTCTTTGAAAGTATTAACAAAATTGACAACAGTTTAGCTGGATCAAAGAAAACAGAGAAAACACACAGATTACCACACTCATAGACCTATAAAATACTTTGGAAATATATAGGGTTAGAAGATGCGTATTCGAATTTACTAGTAAGCTACAATCAACACAGTGATACTAGCATAAAGAATGGCAACTGACACCATAGAGACTGAAAATTAATATTTATACTGGTGGCCAATTCTTTTGTGATAATGATGACAAGCCAATCTGGCCAATCTTACAGAAAATTTAAAATAAATATGAATAATTTTACGACATCTTTTAGACAAATTAAATAGAATAAATGTATTAATAAAAAGACGCAAGTTACTGAAAGTAATCAAAGAAAGAATATAATATCAATTCACCTATAACAATTAAGTAAATAGACTTATTAGTTAAAACTCTTCATTTGAAAAAAAGTATAACACAGAATATTTACTGATGAATTCTTTCAAACATTTTAAAAAGAGATTATAATGTTCCTGCACAAACTGTTCAAGAACAGAGGAGGAGAAAGTAGTTATCAACTCATTTTAAGAGGCTACTATTTCTGTGATTATAAGACTAATGATTTCACTAAAAAAACCTATAGTCCAGTATTTCTCATAGCCATATATGCAGTTATTCAACAAAATATTATCAAACCAATCTAGCAACATATAAAAAGATAATGTACCATAACTAAATGGTACTTAGCTTAGTAATGAAAATTAGATTCCATATGGAAATCAATTAATATGATATACTTTATTTTCTTAAAAGAAAAAAATATGATTTTTTTTCAGTGAATGTGAAACCGCATTTGAATTAGTAGCTTTTTGTTGACATGACCAAAGTGAGAACAACAGTTTAAAGGATGAAATATTTATTTTGACTCACTATTTCAGAGATTTTAGATAATGTTCAGTCAGTGCTAATGCTTATATTTGTTGTGAGGCAAAAACATCATGGCTGAAGAGTGTGGCAGAGGGAAGTGGCTCACTACATGGAAACAAGCAGAGGGAGGAGAAAAGAGCCTGAGGGTAAGAGATTGAAGACAAGATATAGTTTTCAAATACATACCTCCATGATTTACCCCCTTCTACTAGGCCCCAGCTCCTGTTTCCATCATCTCTTAATAATGTCATCGAATGATGATCTTGTCAGTAGATCAGTGAACCACTTAGGTTAAAGTCCTCAAGTACTGATGGGGCTTCTCTAGGCCCCACCTCTGAATATTACTGCATTGGCTATCAAGCTCTTAGTTCTTGAATCTTTAGGGAACACGCCATATTTAAACCATAGCAGAGTGCAACAAACAGTAACACCCATACATTATAAAAATTCAAAAAGCTATGGATAAAATAAACCTGTCTCAAACTAAAAAGAGCATATTTAAAAGAAAGCTGCTAATATCTGTATGTATGTAATGGCAAAAAACGAAAACTACCCAAACACTAAGAGCAAAGCACAAATATCTGATATTGCTCTTTCTACTTAACATTTTACTGGATATTCTAGGAAGTATAATCAAGAAAAAGTACTGAGATTATAAAGGAAGGGTAAAACTTCATATTTGTTGATAAAATTTTCTGAACAATATCCCAAGTAATCTACAAAAATGCTCCTAGAACTAGTAAGTTCAGCAAGGCAGAAAGGTATGTGATTAACATAAGAAAATTAAATGTATTTCTGTATACTAGAAAGACCTAATCTAAAAATAAAATAACTTCAGTCACAGCAACGTAAAAGAAATAAAACTGTAAGAAATATATTTAAGTAAAGAGGTAAAATGTTTATACAGTAAAAACTACAAAATGTTGCTGAGATAAATTAAAGATCCTGATAACAAAAAAGGTATTCCATGCTTATTGACTGGAAGATTTAATTTATTAAAGGTACTAACACCACAAATTGATCTATAGATTTAATCCAACCACTATTAAAATATCAGCAGGATTTTTATATAAACTGACAAGTTTATCCTAAAATTTACATTGAAATGAAAGGGACCTAGAATAAACAAAACAATATTGAAAAAGAATACAACTGAAGGACTCAGGTTCCCAGTTTCAAAACTTACTACAAAGCCATAGCAGTCAAAACAATGTACCACTATACAAAGGTAGATGTATAGGATAAAAGAATGATACTTGAACAACTCAAAATAGACTTTTGACACTGATGAATAATGAGTTTCAACAGAGATGAGGGAATAAAATAGTCTTTTAAACAAAAAATAGTGAAACTACTGGGCATCTACACACGAAGCAACAAAGTTAAACTTCTTATTCTGAACTGAACAAAATATTGAGCAAAATTGATCACAGACTTAAATCTAAGACTCCTAACTGTATGATCTTTTGAAAAACAATACAGAAATATCCACCGTCTTGGATTGGACAACTGAGTCTTAGCTAAGAGAGCAAAAGCACAAGAAACAAAATTTTAAAATATAATCTGAATTTCATCAAAAAATTTAAAATTTGTGATTCAAAGGGACTTTCTAAACAAATGAGAATTACATAGAAATGCAAAGACCTAGAAAATACAAAATAAATGTGAAAAGTACATATTGGAGGACTCATATTGGTCAGTTTCAAAATCAGTTAAAGTTTCATTAATAAAGACAGTGTACACAGCACTCTCCTGGCAAGTGCAAGATCCTAAATCTGATTCAAAAAAAAAAAAAAAGACAGTATAATACTGGTGTAAGGAGAACAATGGACAGAAATGAGACCAGCAATCAATGTTTATACTTACGATCAGTTGATTTTGGACAACAATGCCAAAGCAATTCTATGAGGGAAAAGACAGGCTTTCCAACAAACAGTGCTAAAAAAATAGGACATCCATATGCTAAAATACAGCTTTAATCTCTTACATTACTCCATACTGAAAAGAAAATAACTAAAATTTATTATCAACCTGTATGAGAAATAAAGCATAAAATGTATAAAAGAAACTAAAGTGAGAAGTCTGGGTTCTCAGACTAGGCAAACATTTCTTAAATATGACACCAAAAGTACAATTCAGTAAAATATTACTATTTTTACTTCATCAAAATACAAAATGTTTGTGGTTTAAAAGACTTCATTAAGAAAATGAAAAGGCAAACCACATAAAGGAAGAATATATATATATATATATCATATTCCATGAAAATCTTGAATTCACAATATATAAAAAATTTACAACTCAGAGATAACCAACTAAAAATGGACTCTGAACATCCAAGGAAAACTACATATAGCTAACTAAAAAGTGCAAAAACCAGTGTTACAAATTAATGATAAACTCACCTGATGACCCAATAATTGCTTTCCCATGTATCTACCTAAACATAAAATATTATTCCACACAAAATATGTATTAAATGTACATTACAGTATTGTTTATACAAACCCAAAGTTGTAACAATCCAAAATTTCTAACAAGTAGTTAACAGATAAAGGAAATATACATATATATATATTTTAATAATAAACAAGAATATGCTTCAAAGTAGATGAACTTCAAAACACTATGCTATTAAAAGTGTCAGATGAAAAGGCCCGCATGCTGCATGATTTTATATAAAAAAGTAGATGTCTTGGACTGGAATGAGAGTAGGTATTGTCTACAACAGACAATAAAAATACTTTCAGGTTGATGCAAATGTTCAAAACTCCACAGTATTAATGTTTACACAACTCTGTAAATGTACTAAAAGTAACTGGATTGTACTCTCAAATGCGTGAATTTATGGTATGTAAGACATACATCAAGACAGCCATTTTAAAAAATATGAGTTGATTAGGGCAAAGCATCCTCTGTGATATAGGAACAATACTCTAAACAATATCTTTTTTTTTTTTTTTTTGTGGCACCAGGAATTGGACTCACGACCTTGTGCTTGCCAGGCAAGCACTTAGGCCACTGAGCTAGATCCCCAGCCCTGGAGTTTTTGAGACAGGGTCCCACTATGCCGTTCAGGCTGGCCTTGAGCTCACTTTGTAGCCCAGGCTGGTCTGGAACTCACAAGGATCCGCCTGTCTCAGCCTCCCGAGTGCTGGGATTACAGGCGTGAGCCACCACACCCGGCTTCTAAACAATATCTTTATGCCTTTTAAATATTCCTGAATTTAGGCCTAAAGAAAACAAAGTTCAAAATGCAATTGGTGGAAGCAAGTTTCCTCAGTACATGGTGCAGCACTCTGATTGTGACTCGATAGAGGGCTAGATTTTTGACATTTTAGCAATAGGCAACACTGCCTTAAGGCTATCTGCCATAGATATTTTATCTCTCTACCCAGCTTTTGATTAAGCACTGAGCAGCAGTGAGTTTGACATTATAATCCGTGGCAAGCGTCTGGAGAGCAGTTACTTTCTGTGGCTGATTAGGTGGGGAGCCATAAGCTTCACAGTCAATTGAACTAAAGTCAGGATTACTCTCTTCTTGAGATAGTTAAGGAGCCTGACAACACACACAGTGAATGGAAAGCCACCTCTCCTTATTTCTGGAGTTTCTGTTTTATCAAACAGAATAGGTGACTAGATTCTAAAAAAAAAAAAGTGATCCACAGGTAACACTGCGATCGCCACAGAAAGTGCTGCAGAACAATCAGAGCACAGAAAACAGTTTTACATCTTTGTTTACCTTCATGAACTAAAACATTTTGTGCTCCTTTCAAAAGAACTGTAAGAAGAATAACTACTTGGAGATACCTACCTGGGCTACTCATGACATTTTTAACGAAACTGACCAGAATGACAAAAGGTTATAAAATCAGAGAAGATGTATGATTTTCCTCAAATGCGACTGTGAGAGATTGCTTCAAGGAGACACTGAAAGTCTGAACCCAAGGGAACTGAAGGAAATTCCTGAATTTTGCAGCTTGGGATAGCTTCTTGTGTATCATTTTCTATATGTTGTTGATGTTCTTTGGGCCTTGAAATATTAAAATGTGCCTTGATTTAGGAACTTACATGTTTGAAGATGAATAAAATAGGCTTAGTTCAATTCTCTTGTTCCAAATACTATTTTATATTGCCTTTCCCCTTTCCCTTCACACCTTAATCTGTCCTCTATCTGTGACCTAAAGCATTAAAGGGACCATTGCAATTTCTCAAACCCCAAAAGGAATTTCTATGACTTTGTTTGGATTTTAGTCTTTAAAACGTATGCCTTAATTTGCAGTACATTTGAAAGCACATAACTGTGACCTGGTTTAAAAATACAACGTAAGGTTAGTGATAGTGATTAAAGAAGACACTATTAACACATAAAACCTTGAACATCTGCAAAAGAGTCCAATGATTCATAGCTATAATTAAGAGTATCTTAGGACCCAAACCACTTGATCTTTTTACATCGACACTGGCAATGCAATATTTATTGGCACAGAAAACAAAAATATAACATTTACTTTTTACTTTGAGGAAAAGGGAGAACTTTTATTAATTTTTGCACACGATGAAAAATAACAAAAGTAGATCCTATCTAAATATGAATTTATCTGTGAATCACCACTTTAAATTTTATTGGAAAAGTGAAAATACTTTCAAGTCAATTGAAAGAGGACTACAAACTGCAAAACCTGGAACAACTTTAACACCAACTTATCTCCTAGCCTCTTAACTACAATACTTAATTCTGTTAGCTTGTTTTTTCTCAGGTCCAAAAAATTTGTTAATTATACTTACATTATAGAATTTCCAGGAATATTAAATGAAATAATACATACAAGGAACTCGGCAAAGTTGATTCTCAAATAACTAGCTATTATTTACATACCAATTCACTGGTAATAATAAAAATAATTTTGACAGAAAAAGAGCAAGAAAATGAAATTTGAGAGAGAGTGCATTTTTCAGCATTAAAGGTATTTGGGCTTCTTTGTTAGACAGGAGAAAAAACAATATTCAATATGTCCCATGGTCTATCCAGCTTTAAGAAGTATGCATTTCTAGTTTTGGTGAAATTGTAGGAAATCAGCTGAAAACCACTACTTTTGAAGTATATTTATTTTCCGGGATGAAGAAACAGTGAAGAAGAGGCTACAAAATCTAGAATATCAGGCAACATTTGATTGAAATGTGTTGTGTACTCATATTTTATTTCTAAATACAGAAAATGCTAGAAATAACTGCCAAGAGTCATTCAGTTCCAAGGAAATCTGTGTTGCTTCCTTTATAATTATTAGTATACACCATAAATTATTTATTCAGAGATTTATAATAACGATGTTTTTAAGTGTTCAGTACATAGAAATCTTGACTTTTTATAGACGACTGTTTCTTAAAATTGTATTTGCAAAACATAGACGTAGCCTAAGCTTCTAGGACTTACACTATTTATTAAGTACATTATAATGATATGATGTTAGACATATATCATGATAAAACAACTATAGATTGGTAGCATACCATGAGGAAATCCTATTGATCTAATGAAAGAGTTTAAATTTGAGAGCAAATTCTGCCAGTTAAAGCCTAATTAAACAATTCCAGCCCTAAGGAAAGCTGCTTTGGCTGGCAGCTTGACTATGCTAACAGATGAATTTGTTTAGCAAGCAAATGAGTAAATAAATCTGTTAAACATAATTAATTGGGTTTTTGCACACTGTTCCTCCACTTTCTTCTTTAGCAATAATTCTCATCTCACTTAAACACAGAAGACTGATTGCATAAATATTGGTTGTGTTTAAACTGATGGAAATAAAAAGTTGAGCAAAACTTTCTACTTCATGTGCCCTCATACTTGGCACAATGTTAGCTCGTGGTTTAGTGCTGTTATTAATTGTACTACCCCGCAATTAAGTTACCTGACTTGACTGATGCCTCCTTTAAACATGATTTATTTATCTCATTAAGTGCACAGTCATCTAGTATTAAATTACATAAAAAGACAGTGGAGGAGTATTTGTTCTCTGGCCATAAAAATTATCTTCTGTTAGTATTAGTGATTAACAAAGAAGTTTTATCCCAATGCATTTCTTAAAATAGTTTTTATGAGAACATTGTTTCAACAAAACTTTGATTCATTTATTATTATATATAACAAATATGTAGTACTCACTAGGCAACAAAATCATTATTTTTAAGCGCTTTATTAACTTACTTAGTCTTCAAAGTAATCATATGAGTTAATTACTATCCCACTTCGACAATGAGGTAATTGAGAGAACTGCACATGTCCTTACACTATGCATGGACACACAAGCTAATGAACGAGTTTGACCTTTGATAGCCAGGTCACAGGACAAAGCATCAACTCCCACTCTTTCCTCCAGACCAGTCAGTCTTTCCACAGTCAGTTTCAACACTGTATTCTTCGAAATTTTGTTGACCAAATTCAGCTTCTTGTAAGTCTATTTTCCTGGACAGACTAAAATTTGCATGTCATTTTTGAAGTGACTTTTATTTTAGCACATAGAATGAACACTACATAGGCAGACTTAATTTTTCTAAAAGATCAGAGAACAAAAATTAAGTGAAAAGAGACATTAAACCTGAATCCAAGATTTATCATGCATCTGTTTTCAGCTTGGTCCATGCCTTCTTCTGCTGGCCCATAGCTTGTAAGTGTCCCCAGAGACACTCTATAAGGTTTTGGAATTTTATCATAACTGGTTTATTAGAGTAGATTCAAGGTTTTAAAGGACCTTGGATTCTAGGATTTAGATTTTCTGAACTCAACAGAATAAGGGACCACTGAAGTCTCTTGAGAAAAAAAATACAGAAACAAGCCATGCCTACAGATACTTCGACTGTGAAAGACACTCAGGGAATTAGAATAGGACAAGGATGCAGACAAAAAGACCCATTATACAGCTAATTTGGAGTCAGTCAGAAAAAGAAAAAATATTTTTAAAAAATATTCAGTATGCAAAACAATTTTGAAAGAAAAAGTGCTGGAAAATAAGATTTGAGACAGAGAGCATTTTGCAGTACTACAGAAATTTGGCCATCTGAAATACTTCTAGATCATCCAACCTGGATAACCATTACATAGTTTCACTTACATTTAGGTGTTTTTGAATACACATAAAAGATTATTTCAAACACCACTTTGTAATCAAGATAAAATGTGCAAGCTTTCTGAAGAAGAATTTAGCTGTGATATCTAATTTTTTGGGCTGTATCAGCACTTGTTCCTGCAGAAAAGTTTTTTTTCTTAATCAATACACTAATCCCTTACTATAACTGACCCTACTCAGTGGGGTAATCAATCTAAATTCACATCTATTACTTTCTTACTAAACCAATATTACTTTCTTCAGGGCATTTATCACAATTTACATGTCATTTTATATATTTACTTGCTCAGTATTTCCTCCAATACACTGAAATCTTCATAAGGACATGAACTTTGTCTCAGTTTATACCAATGTATAATCAGTATTTGCATAATTTAAAACACAGGATGATTAAGTAACAATTCTCTTTGTTGCTCAAAACTGACTTTTACCATGAATCTTAGAGACTCAACAAGCAGGTAATATTATCGACCTTAGTGTGTTAAATGAAATCACTGGATAAACTTTCTAGGCTTTTTTTTTTTTTAATGAGATAGCAAATGTTGGAATACGTGCGACTAGGTTAGAAGTTAATTGCCACATTTAAACATTACTCTTCCACAGGGTTAAACTCTATTCACACTGCAACTGTTTATAACCTTGGGTGTAAAATATTTATCAACATAAAGATTGTACTCTAGCACTGTAATAAACAGAGACAGAAACACTGTACTGAATCAGAGATTTGCATTATCACAAATAGAAGTTTGTCTGACTGCCAGAGTGTTTCAGGAAAAAAAAAATACTTCTTGAGATGGAAAAAAATGTGTGTTCAAAAAAGTTCAAATATTTCAATCAAAGTATAGTGTGGCATACACTAATTTTTTTTCACAGATGAAAGACCCAAATAAAGTAGCTTTAAAAAAAAATCGAAGTACAATAAAGGTCTGTGATCCAGAACATCTTCAATCACAGCCTCTTATTCTGCTCTGTCATCTAATTTCACCATTCTCCACTCCAGTGCCTTTGACCTTCGAAGAACAATAATGCCAATGACTTTTACAGTTATTTGCCCCATTGTGCCTCTGTAATTGAGTTCACCTACAGACCTATTTGACATTGTATTAATAATTGTTTATACTAGAGGTATATGAACCACACTAATAAGTCTTTGTAAAATCTAATCAAGAAACTTCGAAGATGCTGTGTTGATGAAGCATTCTATAAACATTGAATTTCCTACTATTTACATTTTATAATTTATCTTTACACTTATGCTTAGAAATAAAAACATAAAGGACACTTGTAATTTACTATGTAAATTTATCTAAAATTTAAAGGAAAACTATCTATATATGTATTCCCACAGTCTAACATGAGCAAGAAAATTCGTACTTTTCTTTCAATATGTAAAGATATGCCAGTAATTTTGTTTTATAGATTCTCAAAAGTCTTGTCCTGTATTCCCTTAAAATATAGTCATACAAACTGTCATGCATGTTTACTCTCTATAATACTATCATATTTTTGTCAACAGTATCCCAGACAAAAGCATCAAAAGTAGAAAATAACACTCTTCAAATCTCACTCCTCCTTGTAGCAAGTGTCAAAACTCTTCCATGTATCAGGTATATACTTTCTACAAATACATGTGTGACAAAGCTCTTTTACTTAACCAAAGTAGCAACACAAAAAAATTCCAATATATTTTGTTACCGTTGGTTTATTTTTCTTTGTGAATTATATTTATTTATTCGTATATTTTTGCTTCCTTATTAGGATATGTTTGTTGTACATAATAAGTATATTCACTGTGTGAAATTGATAGGTACACGTATCAGATTTTAACCATTTTTATTTTACCCTTCCTCATCCTCCATCTCCATCTCCATCTCCCCCAATTCCATATCTCTCCCATCTCCACAAAATCTACCTTCCTGTCTGCTATTATCTATCTTTTATTTTGCTCTTTAAATTATTTATATTTTGGGTTTCTCATATAAGAGAAACCATGTGATATTTAACTTCCATGTCTGAAATACTTTTCTTAGCATTATGGTCTCAATATGCACCCATTTTCTTATATCTTTAAAGCTGAGTAGCATTCCATAGAGCATATATGAAATTTTCTTTATCCCTTAATCTGTTGATGGGCATATAGACTAGTCTGGGATTTATCTACTATGAGGTACGCTACTACAAACATGGGTACACATGTATCATTTTAATATGATGTGTTTAACTGTTTCAGGAAGATACTCAGAGAACATGTTACTGAGTCAAATGAAATTTCTATTTTTAGTTTTTTGAGGAATCTCCATAATGATTTTCATAGTGGTTGTACTAATTTGTATTTCTGCCAACAATGTAAAAAATTTTATTCGTCCCCTGAACTAAGCTTTTTGCATGCATCCACAGAAATTGCATAATTCACTCTAATACCCAGGTAGATGTTGATCTTATACTTAACAAAGGGCTATTGCCAGTCAAGTCAGTCAAGGAAAATGTTTTTGTAAGTGACACTGGTGAGTCTGGCACGTGACAGTATTCAGAGCACCAGATCAAGAGTCATGGTCATGTGTCAGGGTTAAACCTGAAGCCAGCTCTTGTGATGGGGTGTGGACTACAAGAGCTGAGGGGGCAATGACTGGAAAACAAGGAAAGTAGGCAGGACCTTACACATCAATTATTATGCCTGCCCACTGCCCAGACCTGAATCAGAACACAGTCAGGCAAGCCCTTGTCACATACTGCCCTAGATGGCATGCAAGTATTTTTTCTCTGTTTTCTATCTCTCAATGAATTGTATTTTTGCATTTCGAGCATGTCTATAATTTGGCTGTGTTCTTCCCCTTCGTCTACGTCAGAGACCTGCCATGTCAGTCACTTAATTGCTCATCAGCACTTCATGTACCAAACTCTCTCCTTCCGCACTGTTTTATGTGCACTTTTCCCTAAAATGAACATGTTCCCAAACACTTCTATCTGAAATGTCCATCTTTCTATATTTATTCAAGTAGCACGTTCATCGTCCCACAAAGCAGAGACCAAATTAATTTCCTGTGCTCTTTGTCCAGTTTCAGGCTGTCTCAAGTAATTTTTACTTAGTCATTACCTTACAATTTAGTATAATATATTTAGTAACCTATACTTCAAATCTGTGAATTATTCATCTAAGTAAAAACGAGATCTCTCAGGTTGGGGAAATAACTAGCAACCAAAAAATAAATATGAAATATGGTTGAAGCTATAATTAAACATTATGAGAGAAACAAGGCCAGCTGCTAGAATAAGAACAGAGTTTAGGGTGCAGAGTGTTCAGCTACAATAGTCAGGGAAGTTTCATTGTCTCTGTGTTTTAAATGAAGAGAATATATGTAAAATATACTGAATAAATAATTCAGAAATAGTTTTAAATCATGAAAAATATTATCAACTTTACATGACATTACTTCAGACAGAGGTACATCACAGAGAATCTACTCAAGTGTTTTTGATAATTAGTGTTTTATCAAAGGCTGAATGTTATTAATGTACTTGAAACCAATGATTTACAGAAATCAGTGAAAAATATACACAAATTATCTTTGGAAGTGTGATTTCAGCTAATTGAAAAATGACACAATTCTTTTTAAACATCCAACTCATGGTTTTTTTAAAGAAGAAACTATTAAATAAAATTATTTGACTACTCACTGTACTGTGTAATATTTAAAAGAGAGGCCTCAGGAAACTAAATACCTGGATTCCCAAACCTGACTTTCCTTAGTTGTGGGACCCAAATTACATTAATTTATGTTACATGGTTGATGATGCCAATTCTTCTGGAAATTTTACTTCATGAGATGAACAGTACATTCTTAAGAGAAAAATGTTATCTATTAGGAAATAAAGTCATTTCACACACATATATATGAATCTAACTCAGATAGCAAGTATAACAAAAATCCTACTTAGAAATAAGAGAAATACAATCTATCAAATATAGTGATTGGGGTGGATATTTTCTGTATTTTCCATTTCTAATTCAATGACTCTTTAACTTCTTTTATGTATTATGGCCACTTCCCTCTACAGTTAATTGGATGAAACTAAAGTTTTAAGCTTTATGGTTGCAAAGAAAAAACTTGAAAAATGTTTAGTTTCTTGTTTGTAGCCTTAGTTTCTCTTAAAAAGTGGCATAATTAGAAGCCATTGAGTAGCACATAAATTTGGGAAAGTCTACTTTCCCGAACCTTGTCTTTCTTTAATATATAAAATGTACACAACATATACAGGTGTATATGTATACCTTACAGACAACTGGGTGATAAAGCAATATTTTAGCTTGAGAGTAATTGATGAGTTGTCAATAATTTAATTACACTTTATATCAATTTCTGAAATACTAATGAATTTTCATTTTCAGAGAATACATACCTAGGTATGTATTTGAAGTAGCTTATACTTGAAGCAAAATGATCACATTTTGGGCAGTCAGAGAATAAGCAATTAACTGCTTCGAATTCCTTTCCCGGAACTGTGTACAAATGAAGAGATTTTTAAGATTATGTTCCACATTCTAATTTCTACTGAATCATGTTTCTGTCCTATAAAATATAAGCATAATGCAGGGACTCATTCTCCAGTTAATGCATTGTCTAGAGACTTACTAACTTTGGATAGGAACACATGGTCATGAGGGCACAACAATATCCAAGCACTGCAGAAGCAGCCACATAAATTGCTCCTTGATTTATTGTGTCTTTGGCAGGCAATGCTCCAAGCTTCCATGCATATATGGGCAATTGGGGCATCTGTGATGAAGTGCTGTTGACAGAAGTATGGCCCATGTTAACATGATTGCTATAATAAGGAACCACACTAAGTCAGACAGCTGTATCAGTGGTTATTCTCTGCTTTGATATTTGCAAATGTCAATGCATCATCACAAACTGTCAAGGGAAAAAATTTAAAGATGTGGAAGAGTATGCTTTCATTTTTAGTTCTTTATTCAAGTCATTGTTTAAGATGTTCCTAAACATGGGTGTATAATACAAGCATTTCTGCAAGTTCTTTAAAAAAAGAATTTCACCAAATGCTGAATTTCAAGCTACTCAGCCTTATTTTAGTGACATCATCTATTTTGTCTTATAAGGTATTAAAACTTAACCACTCTAGATCCACACTGTAATTTTCCTATCAAACATAAGAATGAATAAAGGTAATAATACTTCACATAAGAATTTGCATTTCTATTAATGAATACAGTATCAGAGAAGCCTTGGAAGTATTAGCTTTAAACTGAAATCAATTATTTTGTACTTGAAGACATAAAAATGAGGGAAGGGTCCCACCATTACACTTTTGTTGGGGAAAAATGTATCATAAAGAAAAAAGTAGTGTTGGTCATTGGACTCTCCTGTTTCTCTAATCTCTGAGCTCCACTTTAACAAATATCGATCTTTAAGGTATTAATGATTTGTGCAGTGATGATTCTACAGAAAACAAATGTTATATGTACAGACTTTAACAGAATCAGTGTATTTCATCAATCTTTTAATTCAGGAATGAGTTCACATGATAAAATATAAATTCTAAAAGTGAAATCAGAATGACATGTAGCCAGCAAATTATATATCACTTTATAGGGCAATTACCTGGTTCAAATATGTACATACTTTATTAATGCATTTGCACTTGAGTTATACTGTGCTATACCAAAAATATACATACATAGTTTTTCTAGATATTTAGATATTTTAGATATTTTACTAACCAAATATGCTTTTTCTTACAAAGGAAGAAGGAAAATGCTACATGAACAGTAATTTGGTTTCGGCAGTTTAACGAAATGGCCAAATTAAGCCTAAAATGCTGATGTACATTGTTGCGTGTGAAAATAAAAAGAAATTATTAAATATTGTTACATTCCATGATAAGAATTATAGTCATGTTAAAAGTTCAATGAAGTTTCCTTGTTATTCCAATAATGATAATTTTAACATGTTCATACCAAAACCCAGTGAACCATGGTAAGGCATTCAATAAAAAGAATAAAGCCAGATGCTAAGCCTATGATTTAGAAAATACAAAATATATTTACTATTTAAGTTTTCAGCTGTATTATATTACAGTAAAATGACAGTTTTCTAAAAAGGAATAAAAATTATTGTACACAGCACTCTCCCTTTATTTTTTTATAGTCTCACACATTAACTTACCCAACTGCATTGCACTTGCTGCTAATGAAAAGAAAGCAGACTGTACAAATCTTCTTAAATCTCCTGTGGCAAGAAAGCTATTACAAAAATGAATAGAAGGAAGTCTCTGGAGCTTTTCTCTTGCCTTCTTGTTTTACCAAAGACTGTTAGGATCACACTGAGATCTGTCAAAGCTGAATAAACCACTAGCAATTGGGTTTATACCCTATGGGCAGTCAAGCTTTCATAGTGGATGATTCGACTTTGTCCAAGCACCAATATATTTAAAACAATGTGAAACTTTCAGAGACTGGAGCCTGGCTTATAACTGTAGACAAAGAGGCACTTTGCTGCTGGTGGTTTGTCAAAGAGAGTTAATTCAAGCAGCCCTAAATTACACCAACCCTGTGACTTTAACTACTGTTAATCTGCAGCTTTGCACATTGTATCTCCAAAGCAGTACAGCTACAATGTGGGAGAACAATTGAGTTTACACAACCATTTAGAAATGTGATATTTCTTTTTTTAAAATGTTATGCTAGCATATGTTTGCCTTGAATAATGTTTACATACATTGTGACGATTTGGAGTATATACATAAAGTATCTTGTATTTCTTAACTTTTGACTCTATTCTGTTTTCTTTTTTTTGTTGTTGTTGTGTTTTGTTTTGTTTTCTTCTATTCTTCTTAAAAAAAAAAGGAATACTCAATAAATTCTACAAAGTCAGGTAGGAGGAATGCCCTTCAACCAACCTCTAGGCAATTATTCAATACTTAAATTTAATTATTTTATATCTTCTAAACATATTTTATTTTTTTATCAAATAAACTAGCAAATTCATTGATAGCTAGATGATAAAAATGAAGACATAAAAAAGCATTTATGAGATCAAGATCTTCATTTCATGTTACATACAAGCATAGATGAATATGTCACAGTGAGCTTTGGAAATCTCACTTAGAATGCATTACAAATGCACAATAAACACGAATAATTTGAAATTATTTTTATCTTCAATTTATGCATAGGAAAACTCTGAGAGAATATATAATACAATATTAGCATTTGTCAAATACTAAATGCATATGTGTGCTGACTGCATGAATGTGCGTATATTATGCATACACAGAGAGAAAAAGATGAGAGATTTTTTGCCATGAGAGCACTGACTAGGACAATACATTGGTACCTGACTTAATAAAGTTTATGAATATATTTTTTCCTCTACTATTGTCTGGACCTCAGAATAGTTTTTATGACTATTATGGATATTTACTTATGTAAAATGCATACATATGTTGAAAGTCATGCTAATTTTATGTTTTCTGCATGGAAGAACAAACATTTTGAGTGTTTTCCTACTTATAGATGCGTCAATGTCATCAAATCATTCAAAAACTTAATTTCAAATTCTATAAAATAAAAACAGTAATACTTGGTAAGAAAGCTGTAGAGATTAAATTATTTTCCTCATGTCAATGTATATGAAAAGAAGTAGCTTGAACAAATGGTATTCATACTAAACTCAGAATTTTTTTCCAAGGAAACATTTATCTTCAAAACACATGTTTTATTTTGTTTTGTTTTGTTTTGTTCTGTTTTGTACCAGGGATCGAACTCACGACCTCGCACTTGCCAGGCAGGTGCTTATGCCACTGAGTGAAATCCCAGGCTTCAAAACACATTTTGTGCTCATATTGGAATATGTATCGCCCAATGATCCTATGTATTAAAATATATGCTTGTAAATAATCCCATGCCTAATTGATGAACCGTCTTAATAACACACTTAACTAAAATTATTTTCTTATTTTAAGCTGTCATCAAATGACTAAACTGTATGAAATTATCTTTGAAAAAAAGTAACTGAAGTCTGTGTCCTGAAATATTAAGTTGATGACCTTCTATGTGTTTATTCTAGAAACACTAGCAACTATGCTTCATTTCTTCTTTAAGGAATTCACAGCAATAAGGATGAATTTCACATTTTGAATTATTCTGCTCAATTTCAAAGATCTCTAAAAATTAAGAAATCAGTGAACGGTAATATAAACTTAAACTGAACCCAGTAATCATCTCTTAATTTTACTTAATGCAGTGTGTATACTCACATGGAAAATTAGCTGAATTAGCTGACCTCGTCTGGTCATGGATCAATGCACCAAATATATTTATGTATTTCTCCAAAGTTGTACCCCAGTGAACTGCAAAATTAGGATTACTTCTTTCAGGGAAGTATCAGTTTCTTGATTTTCCAACATTTTTCTTTAAACTATTTTCATCCTTTCTTTAAAAATGAAACAATTAAATGTAGTGAATAATAATATTTTACAGTAAATATACAAAATATGTTTAATAATTTAGCATTTTGCATTGTGTACAAGGAAGGTCAGTAAATAAACTAGTCTACACAGAGTCACCTATTACTCTATAGGTATCCTAAAGTTCAAATTGCATTTATTGTATCCCAAAGATGAGAAGAAATTGAATAGCTCTTACAAATTTTTCTTTATTTCCTCTTATGTACTTTTTTTTTTGTACCAGGGATTGAACTCATGACCTTGGGGTTGCCAGGTAGACACTTAAGCCACTGAGCTAAATCCCCAGCTATGTACATTTTAAAAATAGAATTTTCTCCTAGCCTTATTTGCTTTTATTTAACACTGTGTTAAGAATTACTTTTGAAATTCTTAATTTCTGAAAGTCTCCTATTAAGTATTTTTAAGAAGCTATATAGCATTGCTATGTATAGATCTACCATATTACTTTAAATTCAGTTACCCAGTTTGGACATATGGGTTATTTCTTCTTGTAAAATACCAGTTTAAATATACATGAGAAACATTTTGCAAATTTCTATGATTCATTTAGTAACATAAATATCACAAATTAAATAGTTGGGTCAAAGATGACGTGAATATTTCAAATGACCCTTATGCAATGTTATTATAATCTATATGCCATTTATTTATAAGAATGTCTGACTTTTTACTTAAGACCTCAAATATATCAAACTGACACATTAAAAATAGTAAGTCAGTAATTTAAGCATATCTTGAATTGCTTAAATGTTTGTGAATTTACATTATCTTAGAGCCACACTTGAATGAACGCATAATTTTTTATCAAAGCTCTTTGAAGTGTATTTTACAAATTATTTTCAAATTGCTCATTTCTAAGAATTTTTTAAGTGTAATGATATCTCTTTTTTCTATCAAGCCATCATCTACATTTCTACAAGTGTAGAAAGTCTATCAACCTTTTAATTGATAATTTCAGCGTTATACTTAGCCCTTGTGAAGCCAGGACAACGTATTTTTTAATATTAACTTTGAACTTTGCTACTTATGAATGAGTATTTTGCTTGAATTTTGATTTATCATGTTGTCTAAAGTAGATAGCTAAGCATTATTTTTAATTGTTAAGGTAAGCAGTTTTCTGTTCTGATACCATTTGAAAAGTGACTTTTTTTTAACATTTGAAATGTTGATGACAGTATAATTAATTTTCATTTAAAATCTGTGGATGATTCTGGAATTTTGCTGTATTTTCCTAATTAATATCAACCTTTTCCTGTGTCAATATCACATGAGTAGAAGTACTAAAGTTTTATGATATCTAATTGTTCAGTCTACCCTTGTACACTCTTGTTTTTAAAACTAGCTTGACTCTTCTTATTTCTTAATTGTACCAATAATGTATACAAATATTTTTGATTTTTGAAAACTTATTGAAAAAATAATTTAAACAAAAAACAAAGCTTTTAGTATTGAGTCTATAGCATGCAATATGCAAAACAAACAAAAATTTCCTCATAAAAATCTTTGTACCTAAAAAAATGCTTTTAAGAAGTAATTTTTCTTTTTTTCTTTCTTTTGTTCTTTGTTGACAACTCCTGTAAGTTCTTTTATAAATATTTATTTTCTACTTCATAGATTTCTTAAATTTTTTGGAAAAAAACATTTAAAATGAAATATTCAATATTTTTTATGTTTTTAAAATCATATATTCGTATAACTACTCCATTTGTCATTTCTAATATTGTATATCTATCCCATTTTTTCCTGAAAACTAAATGTATGTCTATAGGTTGAATTAAAATATACATATATATATAATTAGAATGTGTATATAATTCGTGTATATATCCATTCTTCAATTTTATAATTCATTAAATTCTACTATGATCTTTTTACCTGTTCTATGATTTGCTTTGCAGTTGTATGAGCCAAATGTTTATTTTATTCCTCATCATTCTTTCCTCAATTTTGTTACTCAGGATGGAAAACTTGAAAAATGGACAGGAGAAAGATAACATAAGATTAACCATAATATTAAAAATGGAAAAAAAAAAAGAAAAGTAATCTATTTTATGTGAGGTAAAAAGAGATGCCTCTGAAATGGAAACATCATGTCGGCTTTCAGGAAAAAACTAATAAGGAAGAATTTTTAAAAACTAAAAATTGTGATAGCTAGCTAATTATGAAAAATTGTCCTCTAGGAAGGCTTTGCCTATTTACATCCCCTCAAGAGTGATTAGGAAGTTTTATTTTTCTATGCTTCTCACAAAACAGCAGTATTTTCCGTTCTCAGTAGACAAAAAATTATCTTTCTGTCTTTTCATTTACATGTATTCAATGACTCATGATATTTAATATGCACATGGGCCATTTGTTTTTAACTCACCTGTTTTCATCACTGGTTCAAGATTCGATTTGGATCCTAATTATTTGCTAATGAAATTATAAGACTGCTTAGAGAACTATAATTTTTGGCAGAATATTGCAAATATACTTTTAGGACTTTTTTACTAGTATTTAAAAACTGTGACACAGCTATCGGATGGGGATTTGGGCACACATGTATGTGCACATGTTAGAGATGCTGTCCCCTGGGAGCCTGTGCTTCACCTCCAATGGGATAGCCCTTTATCCCACCTTTTGGAGCAGCCATGTTTACTGGTAGATCTAGCAGGGTAAGCAGCTATATTGGATGCCATGGATCCCTAATTTTTAAAGGAATTCTAAGTTAAATAACTGTCTTTTCTTCTGGGTCCAGTCTTCTCTTCTAATCTTCTATTTTCTGCATTAAGCTCCTCCCATTATTCCACTATTTATTTCCCACTACAGTGCTCTGCTTTTTAAAAGGTGAGACTATTGCTAGCCTCCAGTTTTTATTCTGGTCCTATTTTTGTTAGCCTCTCCATAGTTTAATGAACTTTACATATATAATACCCTTTAAAAATTCCTGGCATAAATTATTTTCCCCACTTGATGCTTATGTTCTTTATTTAGTCCCCATAAAAAGAAAACAAAGAAAAACATTTCATTTCTGTAGCACCTGTCTAGGAGATACCAAAGTGGTATGTTTCTCCACAAGTAGCTTCAGCCAGATGAAGCTGTCAAAGAACCATGGCCTTTGAGTGATGTTACTATGTCAGATCCTTAATGGATCAAATAGAAGACTTTCTTGAGCAAAGAAAAATGGAACTCATTTCAGCCAACCAGGTACCACCAGTGGTCTCATATCTTCCTCTTTCTTGAACACTATAAGCACTGGGGAGCCCCCTCATCTTCTGAGCTTACAGTCCTGGCATAACCCCTCAGCAAATCTCAGTGATTGCTTTTCACTGATTTGCGTTTTCTTGTATGCTAGATTCCCTAATGCCATCCCTATTCTCAAAACCTGATAGTCTTTGTTTTATTCTTTAACAGACTACTTCCTCAACCCTGTGATACACCATAAACTTAAGAAAAAGGCTTTGTTGGAAGACAATGAATAATCAAAAACATGATATAAAATGCTTAAATTAATTTTAGCTATACCTCATTTCAAAATAACTGAAATGTGAAGAAAAATGGACAACTGTGGCTTTAAGGTTAAATTGGTGGGGTTTCACCCATTCCACGACTTATTGTTGGATAGTTTTGAAATTCCTAGACCTCATTTTTCTCATTTTAAAATGAAGATAATTACAATGATTAAATAATTTAAATTAAACTCCTAATTCAGAGTTTGGCACCAAACACAAAATATTGATTAATATGATTTATAATATAATTAAAATGAAATCTAGAGGATGGCATCAAAGTTTCATTATACAATTGCATTAAAATGGATCTGCTGTTAACTTTTATGTTGTTTTCAAAGAAGCATTAAAACTAAATATATCCACTATCTTGTACATGTACAGATAAAGTCAAGGGAATTACAAATCCTAAGACAATTGCCTGTAGATAAAAATTTTGATGATGAGTAAGTCCATTTCTAAGACTTTCAGAAAGTTTTTCATGATGCCTTAAATATTTAATCTTCCTCACCCCTCAGTGAACACAAGCATCAAGATTACAGGTAAATGGTGTCTTTATTTTCTAGTTTTATGCTTTCTATTGGTTTACAATTATCAAAGTGAGTATTCTACAATATTATCATCTCCTCTGTCCAGATTATTCTTGAGTGTCTCCTTATCTTTTGTCTCTAATTAAATGTAGTAAAACTTTTGTTAAGGTCATATGGGAAATGCATAGACCAAACAGAACCTACAAATGGAACCTCACAATATACTTCTTTGCTCCTCTCAAAAGTCATATTGACCTCAATCCATGGGTATTCAGTTTCTGGATAGTAATAAGACAACTATAAAAAAGTGGAATGGACAGGTCCTTTGAGCAAGTTGCATTCTTATTTTTCATCACATCACTATTCCTGATTTTATCAATATTATATACTTAAAATTTCCTGAGTTATTACACTTACAATAGATTAAATAATTATTACTTCCAAGTAATTTTTAAAAACGTTACCAAATGATGAAAACTCAATATATTCAACACCTTAGGTTAGTAGTGAATATTTTCAAATTACCCTGGTTCTCAGAAGATGAGACCAAGTCACATTTTTTTAACTCAGTGCTCCATTTTTAAACACTCAAGGAATGCATAGCTTTTATGCCGTTTCTTCTAACTTCAGCAAACACTGTACCCAGTCATTCATTTTTGAAATGTTCACATAACTAAAATGATTATGGGGACTGAGAGAGCAATCTATTTAAACTTGTACAAGGTTTCCACTATAGTGTTTGGATAAGAGAAAATTAGAGTTCTCAGTTTCCAACTAGAGTCACACAAACACAGCCACACACATGACACATAAAGGTACATGTATTCTTTAGCAGAGAATTGTTTAAAAGGAGATCATTTCCAAACTGCTTTGCTGAGTCATAATTATAGTCATAGAATCTAGTCATAAAAATAAAAAAAGAGAACCGTATACATTTTTTTTTTTTGCGGCACCGGGGATTGAACTCACGACCTTGCACTTGTCAGGCAGGCACTTAGGCCGCTAAGCCAGATCCCCAGCCCTGGTGTTTTTGAGACAGTATCTCACTATGCCGTTCAGGCTGGCCTTGAGCTCGCTTTGTAGCCCAGGCTGGTCTTGAACTCACAACGATCTGCCTGTCTCAGCCTCCCGAGTGCTAGGATTACAGGCGTGAGCCACCACGTCCAGCTTACTCTTAAATTATTTACAACTGAATTCCTTAAAGTAAGTCAGATTTTTAAATTTCAAAATAAAGTTTGTCCTCCAATCCCAATAATAAGATAATAAAGTATGACAATGCTATCCAAAAGTAGTTTGGGTCACAGACTTCACTGAGATTTACTCTATAAATTAATATCTCTGTGACTGATTCTTTGCTGTTACAAGAGTATAATAATAATAATAACTTCAATTGCTGAGTATTCAGTTTTAAAGCCCTTTTATTGGGTAAAGTTTGTTCTATAGCAAATTAGTTTATCTCTAAGTAATCTATATCTGTATCTATATTTACGTATTGCTTCAAGTAACCAGTAGTGATTTGCTCAAAATTGCAGTGTTTAATACATTCTATTTTGAGAATTATTTCTTACTTACACAGGCTTCTCAAAAACATTAAAACAGTTAAAATAACTATTCCACCCTAATGTTTTCAATTTCTCCATTTTGTGAAAGTATTACTGTCCTGCTAGTTTTTTACACAGTGTACATGAAGAAGAAATATGAGTCTTGTTTTTTAAGAAGTTAGGTTCTAACAACTTAATAAAATGTTATTAATAACATATATTAATATATATAAAGCATAATAAATAATATATATACAACTTAATAAATATCTATGTTCTAACAATTCATTTGCTACTTGATTAAATAATTGCAGCATATTGATTGAAGGTAAAGCATTATCTGCATTTCATTCTTAAATGATCACAATTTCTCACTAATGAGATACATGTGCCTTTTGGACCTGTCTGAATTTTTCAAACTTGGAATAAAACTGGGTGCCTCCATCCTTATTTCTGTTCTTAACTTTTTGTCTTGTTTTGTTTTGCTTTTGGTTTTTGAGACAGGATCGAATTATGCAGCCCAAGCTACTCTTGAACTCACTATGTCATCCATGCTGGCCTCAACCTCAGCCTCCTGAATGCTGGGAATGTAGGCATGTGCCACCACACCTGGTCTGACTGACTTTTGTAGTGTACTTCATCACGGCAACTTTTAAAACCCAAGATTTTGAAAAACATGACATCATGAAAAAGTTGGGAACATGATCTATGCTGAAAATGTGAACTACCTCTAGCAAGCGATCTGTGCCTGCAAAAT
>RJWT010011936.1:6906-22943 GCA_004365215.1 Cuniculus paca
CCATCACTACTGGAGATTGAGAAGTGCCCTTCTCCCTACACCCTTACAGAGGAAAATGGGCTCTGAGGAGAAAAGGAGAGGAAGCTTTTGTTGCCTGCTATTAAGCACATCAGTTCCAGTGCAGAAGAGCCGGGCAGAGGAGGGCAGTGTGATTTCAACAACAGGAGGAAAGCTCTTAGGTGACAGTTCTGCGTCAGGTGGCCGAGATTGTGTCTTATGTTTCTATCAAAAATCACATCAAAGTGCCGGTCTGAAAGGAGTCCTGAAAGTTGCCTGACTCTCCCCCCTGGAAAAGAAGCTCTAGAAGATGTGTGTGTTGAGTGTTGTATCCCCAGTGCCTAAATCAGTTAGGCGTTAAATAAGTATTTGTAAATGGAATGATAGGTTGGCAGAGCCCCTTGTCCAGTGAAAAATGGGATTTACCAACCAAGTTCAGTTAAAAGAGCATCGACAGGGATTAAACCGATCTCTCTCACAGTTTTGGGAAGACCTGGCCAAGTAGGACAAACAAAAGCTTCACCTATTTTTTTACAGCAGAAGAGTGAAAAATAAAACCCTGAAGCCATACACCGTTGGGTGGATCAGGGATGCAGAGGGGTTTTCTAACAATATTTCCTTAGGCTTTTGGAGAGAAGTCTTGAAACAGAGATCAGTTGGAATGTAGCATAAAAATTACCTAAAATTCAATTTATAAAAGCAAGACTACAGAACTTTCGAACCACTAAGCCTAAGAGCTCTCTCCATTCAAACCCCAGCGGAACCGTGACACGGAACCGGTTCTAGTAAGAGAGAAAATGAGTCACCGGGACCCTAAGCCCTGCCGGCCCGGCCGCGTCCTCACAGCCCGGCCCTGCTGCTGACAGAGGCCACGTGCAGCCGCGTCGTGTGTGTGCCTGAGCCGCTCCCGCCGGGCGTCGGCTGCCTCTGTTCTTGGAATGCTTTTGGTAGATCCTCGCGTTTTCTGGGTCTCTGGGGAGTCTGCACGCACACTGTGTTTCTTTACTTCTGCCAGGATTCTGAAGTGTTAACTGCGCGGGTGGCTTCCCATACTCATCCCGCCCGAAGTGAGGGCCCGAATTAGGAGCGGCAGCCCCGCCAGCCTGTCACCAGGAGCGCCCGGTCCTTCTGGGGCGCCCGCGAGGGGGCAGCGAGCCAAGCTCTTGGATCACCTGGCGGCGCGCACAGACTCCAAGAAGGGCAATTCGGGGATCCAGCCCTCCGGACAGTGGAGAGAGGAGCGGGTGGGACCCGGACCCAGCTGACGAGCGGGGGGGAGAGGGTGTTGGAAAAGCGGGGAATGCCCTCTGCGGACGCCGGATTAGTGGGCATAGATCCAGCGCAGGCCGCGCGGGGAGTCCCGCACCCCGCCCCTTTCCCCCAGTCGCTGCGCGGATTGATCCTGGCGCAGGTTAAAGGCGCTAAATGGTCCGCGGGTGGGGCAGTTCATTAGCCAAGAAACGGATTAGTCGTTTATTATCTATAAACATTCCAACCACAGCAACCTGTCATAAAACCGCGGAAGGGCCTATAAAATACAGCAGCAGCGAAGCCTCCAAGCCGCAGAAGTCTTGGCAATGGTGCTGGGGTGACAAAGTGTCCCTTGGAAAGGGACAGGGAGGCCGAGGAGGCAGCGGTAAGAAAGTGGGGCATCAGGAAGAGATTTCCCGGACTCCAGTCGTGATTCCTCTGGATTGGACAGGGTAGGGGAAACGTCGGGGTAAGCAGCAAGGGGGCGAAGAAAGGACCAAAGAGCATCAGAGGGCCATGTGGGACCCGTGTGGGAAGGATGCCACCAATAAAAGCTGTTGATTAAATGAGATCAATCTAGTCTTTGGTTTCTTAGTGAAATACTGAATCACCGTGAGAGCAGCCTAACAATATGAGTGAATGGAAAGTTTAAACCCCGCATTTTTCTGAAGACAGAAATTCACTTTCGAGTTCGACTTTTTAAGTTTTTCGTTTGGAATAAAATATTTTCTAATAGGAGTTAGTCTTAAGTAAATATGAAGGTAAAAGGTTTTTTAAAAAATCAAACATCTATTTGGGGAACGTACTTCTTAAAACAAGATTTAAACTTGCATATTAGAAATAATGATATAATAATATTTCTAGTTTCTAAGTAACTGACAGAAGTATTTTTTCATTTGAATTCAGAATCTATTACTCTGCAATCAAGCTATTGGTAGATTTCTTAGTACAATTTAATAAATATATTGGTTTAAATTTTATTAAGAATAACAGTTTTAGAAAGCAAGGATATACATATATTAGAGATTTCTTATCTCTCAGATTTTAAAAACATGTTGATTTAAATTGAATAGTCCAAAGGGGGAAAATTCATGAGTAAAAACGTGATAAATTATTTTTAAGTACTTTTTGTGTAACTACTTAGATAGAGCTAAAGGGCATTACCAGCACAACAGGAGTCCCCTTCTGCAATAGAATTTTTAAAATCGAATTTTTAGATTCTCACTTTGGGAGATGTTTTATCTAAATAGCTGCTCCAGCGCCTGGGTTTCTTTTCAGTACCAATATTGTGGGTTTTTTCTCTGGGGCTATCTTCCTAAATATAAAAAGCATTTTAGCTTTGAGTATTTTGAAGGAGGAACAAAAAAACAGCCTCCACATCCTCACCCCCTTCCCCCAGCTTTTCTTATTCCATGCTGAGAGACATAACAAACAAACGATTACATGTTGGAAAACACATCTGAAAACAGAAAGGTCACGTTACTACCGAGTCCTGGGGAACATTAATCTGGTGTTTGGAAAACAGTTGACAGTTGAAGGTTGGATTTTCTCTCTTTTCTACTGGGGTGGTGGGAGGAGGGGAGGAAGGGGGGAGGGGGGAAGGGGGGAGGATAACAGGGAGAGAGGGCTGTGGAGACAGAGATCTTTTGAAAGAGATAAAAGGCAAGAGACAATCTGGTGACTTTTCACTTCAGAAATTGAGGGCTACCTACTTTTTATCCTAGATTTAACACACACACACACACACACACACACACACACGGACACACACAGGAAACTATAGGAACTAATAGTTATAGGAACTGAAATGGCTGTTTGAGTTTGCATTGACCCCAATGTGTAGTGTTTGTCTTGTCCTAAAATAATTAATGTGAATAGTGAGATATAATCACAATAATGAGGGCAGAGTTTGATGGACAAAAACCAGCCCCTTTTCTAATAGCTCACGAGGTGAAAGTTGATTGCCAGGCTATTTTCCTGCTGCAGCATTGCTCTAAATCCTAAGCCACATCCCTCCCAGTCCTCTGGCTCCGCACAGAATTCCTCTCCCCGATTTAGTTAGGTGCAGGTAACCCACACCCAGAGGCTGGGTGTCTCAACCCTGATGTGCGATTCCTCTTACCTCACTCTGTGAGGTAGAATGAGAGAGGGGATGTGAGGTGCATTCTTGGGGCCAGGACTGGAAATGGTCAGACCGCAATTACACTGATAACCGCACTGACAGCACTATGGAATCCTTCTTTACCGGCAGGCTCAGGCCTGGTATCTCTAAAACCGAATGAATTCTCCAGGCAGGAAGACCCAAGGGGCCAGGAAGCAAGGGAAGGAATCTAGATTTAGGGTTTCAGGGTATTACCAAAGCTCTGTGCAACCTTGATCTTGTCACTTTAACCTTGAGGGACTCAGCCCCCCTAACACACACACACACACACACACACACACACACACACACACACACCCGCAGTGAGACCGGAGGACGAGCGCTTGCATTCTCTGAGTGTGGGACAAAGCTGCTGCGCGCTGCGGGGCTCCTCCTGCGCCCTGCGCTCTGAGAGCCCGTTAAAGGGCCGGCGCGGTGTGGGGCGGCCTCGGAGGCGCAGCTGGACACGCTCCAGGCGAGCGCTCGCGGCTGGGCTCTCGCCGGGCAGGACTGCGCGGCGGGGAGCGCGGACAGCCCGCCGTCCGGGCCGCAGGGGTTCGCGGTCCCTGCGCTCGGGACGCCAGGCGGCCGGCCGAGCCTAAACCCGGCTTCGCATCCAGGGCCCAGGGGTAGCAGCGCCTTCCTTCTTCACGGCTTCGCCTTCCGACCTCCCGGTTAACCAGCAGCGCGTCCCGGGGCAGGCGGCGGCGGCGGCGGCGAGCGCCCAGCGGCGACCGGAGCTGCGCGGCCGGGGGAGGCGGGGGGCGCAGGCCGCTGGCCCCGGGGAAGAATTACCCGGATCGCTTGTTTCAAAGCACGAACTCCTGCAGAGCGCTGCCGCGCCAGGCGAACCGCCCAACTGCACTCGCTCTGGAGAAGCGAGACCGTTTCCCTCGGGTTGCAAAATGTTTTTCAAAAAAGGAAACATCCGAGGCCGGAGCGCAGCTCTCGCCGTCCGCGGCTCGGGCAGCCCCGACCCTGCCTCGCGGGACCCAGCGCGCGTGGCGAGGGCGGCGGGAGGACCGCCCCCCCCCCGCGAGGGTCGCGGTGCACCGCGAGGAGGTGGCAGTCCAGCTCAGGGTCCGGGCTCCTTCCCGGCCCCGGGGTCCAGGAGAACCGTCTCTCAACAGAACGCAAGACTCGGAAAGGTTGCAAAGAACTGCAGGGGTCTGGCGCCCAGGGATGGGAAGGGGTTTCCTGGGAGAGTGACGCAGGGTGCTGTCCCTCTTTTCAGTTCAAGATCTTGTGTCAACTTTGTCACCCAGGCTCCCGCAGTCTGCTTTCCTGGCCCGCGACTCTCCAGAAAGCGCAGATGCGACCTAGGGACGGAACGGGGCTGAAGGCGCGGTTGGCCTCCCTCCCGCAGCGCGAGCTCCCCAAACCCACCCCACTCCCAGCCCGCGAAGCTGAGGTGCAAGAAAAGCAGCCAAGTCTGCAGATTCCGCGACCAAACAGCCAGGCCGGACAGCAAGGCCTTCAGTGCTCCAGAATCCTGCCTCTGGTTTACATGGCCTCCTGCCTGACTCACCTGGAGGGAGAGGAAGTGGCCGGGAAGTGGTCCCCAACCCCAAGGCCACTGATCCGCCAGGCTGCGGTGAAAGTCACAGAAGATACCAGTGAGAAAACACATCCATGGTCAGGGGCACCAAAGCTCTGAAGGAGAGCCCCATCCCTTATTCATACACGTTACTGTTAAAGACTAAGTGATTTTTATTGTTTGGAACCTTTGACTCTATACTTTAGATACTGAGATAGAGGGTGATTGATTCACGTGCCAGAACACCTCAAGCTAAAAACAGTGGAGGAAAAAAGACCAAGTTTCTAAAAGAACTTTATACCACTTAAAACAATCCTAACTAAAAAGGTCCCATAATTTTTATTAGGGCAGTTACAATTAAGAAATTACATTTTCAATTTCATAAAATTTAGTTCTCTTAGTTGTTTCACAGTTTTTCCAAATTGATGATGTTTTATTTTGAAGGGAGGAAATATTTCTCCTAGAATACCATGAGCAGCAAATATTACATATATTACTTTTGGTTCAAAGTGTTTTCAACATACATAAAACAGCAATACATAAAACAATGAAAATAAGTTATAGTTTAGAAATCATCATTATATATTCCCCCTTAATAAGAATGTATTCCAATTAAACCGAGAAAGAACAGCTAACAATGGGTTAAACTTTTTGCTTTTAATTCCCAGACATGAGTTGGAAATTAACAAGTGCATATTTCCAAGAAATCATTAAACATCACAATAAAAACATTGGTATGATCTTTTGTCAGACATAATTCACATTTCTTATCTGGGCATATGAAACTGCCTTTTATAAATACTGCACTTTTATGAAATGTAATTCACTATGATATTTATATTTTATAGCAAAATGGGAAAAGGTAATATCACTTACCTTGCTTTATTATTTTTTAAAATGCCCCTCCCAAATGCAAAAATTTATGTTAAAACAGCAGACACTGAAATTTAAAATCTGGAAGAATTAGTTACTTAAAGCCTGCAACTTTAGAGGCTGTGTGCTGGTTTGTCACTCTCTTATTTCTATAATTTGTGTATGTGAATATTTGGATGACTTTCACCATCTTTTCCCCACAAAAGATGCGCTAAGACACATTAACTTTAAAATTCTTATTTATTTAGAAGGTAATATATGTCGTTACCATGAGACAAGTAAGCCAAGTATTTTTCAGTCACAATGCGGAACAAATCTAAGTCCTACTGCATTGTCGACATTGAAAGGCAAGGCCTCTGAGCCTGTGAAGATCATTTTCTAGCTTCACTTGGTACTTTTTATACATGCTTTGAATGTTTTTTGTCAAGCTGTCTATACAGTGTGTGTTCTCAATAGCTTTTATAGTGAATATTAATATTGGGATAAGAGAGCTAGCTTGATTCCAACTAAGGAGTCTCTGAACAACACAACATAAGAGAGTAAACACACCTACCCACACACTGGCACTCCACACTTCTTATCCCCAGTGCAACAGAAATAATCCTCTTATTCCATTAAAATGGTCACTAACCTTATATGAAAAAAGGATGTTTAAATCTCTTACCTGCAGGAGTCTTGTCAATGTAACAGGAACTGAAACTATGACTGTTCAGTGTTCTCTATTATAGTACAGGGCTCTGTACTGTATTGCCTCTGTGAAGGTTGAAATAACAATATATGACTATCGCCTCTTGGGACCCTTATGAAAATGAGATATGTAGCTGCTGTGAATAAGTGCTGTAGACCAAGACCTGGGACTGTATTTGAGAAACACAAATTATTTCACATACCCTGAAGCATAATTAAAGTGTTATTCTAAACTTTGGTTTTGTGTATCTGTTGCTTTGTATGTGCATATTAATGTTATGTTCAATCACAAAGATACATACGAAATTATAGTACTATGAAAATGCTACTTGAACCTGTTTTCATTTCAGAGGTTCAAACACTGCCTCAGAAGCACTTGCATTGCAGCTTTTGTTTTTAATCTTTAAAGACTGGTGTGAACTTGGGGTCTTGCACATGCTAGGCAAGTCTTCTACTACTGAGCGACAGCCTCTCCCTTATCCCTAAAATTTTTTGGCTTCTTCACAGCTGCCATTTAAAAACTTTCCAGGCGTTTTGTAGGCTGTGTGTGTGTTATGGTTTATATCTAGATGTCCCCCGAGAGCCTCACTTGCTCATAGGTAAGGTTTTTGGAAGGTGATTGAATCATGGGGTTTTATTGTTGACTTGGTGTTGGAAGGCGGAGTCTGGCTGGAAGAAGCAGGTTACTGGAACCACGGCCTGGGTTTATTTTCCTCCCTTGCTCCTCCCATTCCATGAACTTCTTTTCTGCCATGACACCAGGAGCTCTCCTCTGTCATAGCACCCTGCCTTGGCACAGCAGACACTGGACTGAAACCTCCACAAAGTGTGAGGTGAAATAAACCTTTCCTCTTTCAAGTTGAGGGTGTTAGGTATCGTTTCTCATCAATGACTCCTCTCAAATATAACATTATTGTTTTCTTTGAACTAATATTTGTTTGAATGTGTGTGGAAATTTATTAAAAATTATGACCTTTGGGAAAGCTTCAATTTTGTGCAACATAAATGAATTTAATATAATGAATAGATACAGTTTCAGGTAATAAAAGTAAGATTTGAATGCCAACAATGCATTATTTAAAAATGTGTTAAGATTGCTAATCTAAGATCTTTATTTGAACAAGAATAACTTTTCTCTCTCTTTCCCTTTCTCTCTCTCTTCCTCTCTCTCTCTCTCTCTCTCTCTCTCTCTCTCTCTTTCTTCTTTCTTTCCCCAGGGCTGGGAATTGAACCCAAGGCTTTACATATGCTAGGCAAGCCAAGTATAAGTTATTTCAATGAACTACTGGAATGCTGTTATATGCAATCTATATACAATTTATTTTCTGATTTTAGAATAGAAAAATTATCTCATGAAAGAAATTTGAAGTGGGTTACCCAGCAAATTTTTCCTATTCTAAATTTTAAGGTAGTAAAACTTATAAAGTATTTTACCTTTTAAAATATATTAGAGGGATACTCTAAAACTATGATGATTACTTTGCTTTTGTCAAAATTTCATGTCAGGAGAAATATTTTTAAGAGTCCTTAATACCTTTGACTTCTGGAAACAGAAGCAGGAAATAATATTTTGTAAAAGGAAAAAAATATGTATTCATAGATATGCATATGTGTATTTTTTTTGCTTCCCTTGCTTGACTTATTCAATTGTAATAGTTTCTTAAGTTGAAATGCCTTTTTCTTATGCTTTTTTCAGACTGTCAAGTGTCTACTCATTTTTCAACTGTCTACTCATGTCTACTCAAAGTTCTCCCTAAGGGCGATTAGGGAAGCAACACAAGTAAAACACTTAGCCCAGCATCTTGCTAAGTGCTTTAATTATTTCATTTACAATAAGCAGTAGCCCTAAAAAGTGGACCTTATCAACCTTTTCTGTATAAAGAAACAACAGACAAAAAGATTCAAGCCAGGAATGGAATCTGGGTCTATAGGATCGAAAAGTCTTCAGTTTGTTCCTCTCTGTCACATTGCATGATCTTCTTTATCAGAATTAATAGGCTCTACTTCTACTCTTTTCCAGCATTTACCCTTTTTTAACTTTATGTTTTCTTTTAGTATACATTTGTCATATATATTGATCACACTCATCATAGGAAATTTGTGCCTGCACATATCTTGATTCTTTTCTTTCCCATTCCCCTTCCCTCCCTTCAACTGTTCTTCCCCTTACCACTGACAAAAGCTTTGTTTCTATTGTCTTTTATTCTGTGCTTTTTTCTTTTCTCTTCCCCTCCCCCTCCTTTTCTTTTGAACATGTGCTTCTTATATTCCAATATCTATCCTCCATCATGCTTCTTGTTTACCCTTTGGGTTTCTCATACAAGAGAAACAATGTGATGCTTAAACTTGTGTGTCTGTTTTATTTGGCTTAAAATTATGGTCTCAAAGTGCATTTATTCACTTACAAATGACTCAAGTTTATCCTTCTTTATGGCAGAGTAATATTCTTTTGTACATAAATATTATGTTTTCTTTATCCACTCATCTTTTGATGGCCTATGGGTTCCAAGATTCATCTATTATAAATTATGCTGCTTTAAATATGAGTATGCATATATCACTGTTGTATGTTGCTTTTAACTCTTTCAGGAAGATACCTAGGAGGGGAACAGCTGAGTCAAAGGGAACCTCTAGTTCTAGGGTTTTGGGGAAATCTCCATACTGATTTCTATAGTGATTGCACCAGTTTACACTCCTTCTAGCAATGGAGAAGGGTTTTTTTCCCCCATGGCCCCACCAACTTTTGCTATTTGTTGATTTCTTGATGGTAGTCATTTTTCTTGGAGTGAGATGGAATCTCACGGTTATTTTAATTTGCTTGTCTTGAATGAACAGTGATGTTGATCATTTTTCATATATTCACTTGTTGTACTTCATCTGAGAAATGTCTGTTAATTTCAGATACCCATTTTTGAATTGAATCTATAAATCTTTAAATTTGAGTTGTTCATATATTCTAGATCTTAGGCATTTGTCTGAAGAGTAAGTGGTAAATTTTTTTTTTACCATTCTATAGGTTGTCTCTTCACTCTGTTAGTGGTCTTTTTTGCTGTGCAAAAGCTTTTTAATTTGATTTGGTCCCAGTTGTAATATTTCCTGTGTGATCACAAAGTCTTTGCCTAAAGTCTTCTCACAAAAGAGAAGCAATATGATACTTAAAACTGTGTGTCTGATTTATTTCGTTTAAGATTATGGTCTCAAGGTACATCCATTTACCTAAAAATGCCTCAAGTTTATCATTTATGGCGGAGGAGTATGGCATTACCTTTATTTGTTTACCTCATTATCTTTACCTAGTCATCTACTTATGGGCATATGGGTTGTTTCAAAAGTAGCACATGCATCACCATGTTTATAGCAGCACAATTTATAATAGCTATCTTGGGAAACAACCCGTGAGAAAATACGTATTTTCAATTAAATTCCCCATAACAAGTCCTCGAATGTAGTACACTCAATGAATATTCATCATTTATATAGCAAGCATACACTATTGCCTACTAACTTCCAGGTACTATTTTAGGAGCACCAAGGAGCAACACAAACAAATACATACCTACTCCGGATGAAGTCAGGGCAACTTTTTCTGCTGAGTGTGGAAATCATAAGGAGAGCCTGTAGTTTTTAGGTTGTCCACTAGGTGGCAAAGTGTGCAAAACTGACTGGATAGTGTGGGGCAAAGTTTGGTCCAAAGAACGAACAGTGGGTATCTATGAAATTTTCCACCATATTTTTGTCACGAATGTCTCTTTTTGAGTGCTACAGTTAATAGCTAATGACCAGAATACATATTGTACTCAATTTTACAAAGCATTCCTTGCTAGGGATTCAACTCTTCTAGGAAAAAAGAGAGCCAGCTGTGTTCCTCTGGGACTAATCTCTAAGAGCCCCAAGGTCATCTTAAAGAACTTTTCCTCTCTTCCTCCTCATATTTCTCTGTACTCCAGATGTATAGATGATAGAAATCTGCGGATGGTATGAACATCTGGTGTTGTACAGGGCCCCAAAAGCCTACTGTTAATTTATTCAAATTTACCTAGATCCATTTAGGTATCACACTTTAGTTAATTTGGGGGCAGGTTGGGTAGTGTTCCAAACACTGATCTCTTAGACTAACAAACCTGTGGACAAGGGGTCAACACATACACCAGTAGAGGCATGTTGGTATTTTATTTTCAGAGACTTCTTAGTGAGGCCTAATTTTTACCTGAAAGAACAAAAATTACTTCTTTTAGTTAGACCTCCTCTTGTGAACAGAATGGAGATATTCTTCTCAAATGAGATTGGGCCTTTATTCATCTTTAAATTTCCCAGATTTTTAAAAAAAAATCTTCTTTGATAAATGCCAGATATAGGAATATTTGCAGAGTCATCTAAATGCAGAGCTTCCTTTGCTTATTTAGTATATGAAGTAAAGACCTTTTGTTTCTATATAAATATTCTTTAAACATAAAAGTGAGATGTGACAGATGATTATTGCTCTATTTGCAGATGCTATCTCCAAGTTAGTGTGTATTTTTCCTAGGGACACTCATTTTCGCTTAAATATTTTTTCCTTGCATACTCATTTTAACTGTGGCAATTCTTGATATGTTTGAAGTGTATGGATCATAGCATATATAAGTTGGCTTCTGAACTGATTTTGACATTTATGAATTACAAAAAGGAATTTGTTTTACACATAAAAAACTGGAAATGTAGCTCAATTTTTTGTAATACATATGGTCTCCTGAAAGTTATCAGAGTATGAGGGTAACTATTGTTTGAAGGAAAGTAAAGACATTTATGTACAGCTTGGTCATTCTCAATACTGTGCACAAGCCGGCACATATTTTATATGCTCTGCTTGGCTCAGAACCCTACATAGTTGAATTAATAATTAAGTGTTAATAATTATGATTTATTTCACGGGGAAATCGTTTATATAAAATTTACTTATAGATCTTATTGTAGTCAAGAAAACAGTATGGCATTACTGGTGAAAAAATTCATTCTTAATCTTGATTTTAACTGTAAAAAGGCATTAGGGCTGGGAGGATAGCTCAGCAGTGGACACTCGTTTAGCATGCATGGAACCTGGGTACAGTCCTCAGCACTGGTGGGGCGGCAGATATCACCTGTAGTTAGTTTGAATGAAAGAAGACACTCTTCGAGGGTGTTCGGGTATATAAAGTGCATGTAAACTGAAGAAACCAGCCAGCTATTACCCATTCCCACTGTTGGGAATATATTTTAAAAAAAGAGACTCAAAGTGAAGCCTAAAGAGGCTTAGGAACGTTATGTTTTTCTAAAGAACAGAAAAATATTTTAAAAATTAAGATTGTAAATAATAGATTATAATTGCAACTTATAGAATCTCCTCCTTTTGAGGTTCTTCTGTTTGTTTTTGCTTTTGGATATAATTTTTATGTAAGCATGTACTTTTAACTTGGTTCAACCAACCAAGCTATTTTTGAGTCATTTTTAATAGAGAATTGAGTGCCAAGAGGCTGTTGCAATGGTACTGGTGATGGTAGGACTTCATCACAAAGTAGAAACATGACCTGAAGGAAAACAACCCTTGAGGAGAGCACTGGGAAAATATACAATGTATTACAAATCACTGTTACCACAGACAGAAAGGTAGCAGTTGCTCTTAGAAAATCCATCACACAGTGCTAAAAAATATCTTTAGGCAGGAAAAGGATCTTTATCCATAATTTTTAGGCAGAAAATATTTTAAAATTCAGTATTTTCTTTATCCACAGAACACCTGCTAAACCAACATACACTTCAAGGAATATGTTAAAAGATATGTCATAGCTTTAAAAAAAACTTATTTCAATTAAATTTTTGCAGAATATAATAGCCCCAAATTCAGTAGCAAATATTGTAAAATAAAAAGTAAAAAAGTGTGGAAAAATGTAAACAACATATACTAACAATCACATGAGGACTAAAGATGTAGCTCAATGGTAATTTGCTTTCCTTGCATGCACAAGGTCATGGGTTCATTTAATCTCCCAGCAATACACACAATAATGATAATCATAAGAAATATAATAGTTGAAATAAAATCCTCTTAGTTTTTTACCCAGAAAGTTAATACTGTACTACATGTCACTTTAATCATAAGATTTCCTAAATTTTTGTGTTTTTTCTTCTGTTGAGCTATTCTCAGTACTACTATTGTAACTGATACTACATCACAATTTTTATGACACATCACCACAAGCATATTCACTTATAAGAAAATAAGTCACCTCTCCTTACCTCACAGGGAAAACAATTACAGTGCACTCAGGCTTGTGTGCTCAGTCTTAAGAGGGCTTTCAACTGAACACCAAGTCTTTCACAGAAGTAAATAAAGTCACATTTATTTCAGAGTGTACTTGTGCAGGCTAAATGAGCTAAAGAATAAAATCTCTTAGCAGGTTAACTATAATAAAAGAGTAAGATATAGGTTAGCTATAATTTTGGTTTTATTATTATTATTATCAATTTTTACAACTTTTTTCAGGAATTTCTAAGAGACAAATCCATAAGGTATTGATCAAGCTGCAAAATGAGCTCCCTTGCAGGAAATCTGAGTTACATAATACATTTCCAAGATGCTAGAAGAGTATTTCCTCCCAAAGCAAGAGCTCTGGATGGGGCACAACACAAATATTCCCAGTTTAACAAGATGGTTTTTTATCACGAATGCCAACTGGAAAATAATTCAGCAATGGTTTTGATTGGAAATTTTGACTCCTTTGTGAATGATACAATGTCTTCACTACAAAGTGTTTAAACTTTTATTATTGTACTGATCACATCGCATTATACTCAGGAGTAGGGTAACCATATATCCTTGTTTTATGCCTGTTGTCCTGACATGCCATCTGGTTTAGCATTTTAGCACTCTCTGAGGTGTCCTGGCTTAGACAATAAACTCTATATCCCCCAATTACAAGGCAGGTGCCTGGCTGGAGAGGCAGAGGAGTGCTGGAGTGGTCCTAAGCTGAGTGTGAGCCTGCTTGACATATTGGTGAGGCTGGTGACCCAGAGACGTTTGGCTGAGAAAGGATTTGAGGAGAAATTTAGGCTCTGTGGGCCAAAAGAGGAGTCAGTTAGGAGGGCTCTGCAGGGAATTAGTTCCTCTTCCCGTCTCGTAAGAACACAGCATGTTCTGTGATGGTTAAGGCTGCAGAGAACTGCACCATCTTGCTTCTTCTGGGGCTCTGATCGCATGTATGTTAGAAGACAGCACTCCAGTGAAGGAATCAAAGGCAATGATACACAACACGGAAGATATTTCATAACCTAAACCTCAGTGAGGTGTGTAAGCAGCTAACTCAGAATTTCTACGGCTTCTGAGAAATAATCGGGGCTCTTGGGTAACAGGGAAGTGGAAGTTGAATTTGTGTCTTTATCGTCACTGTAAGATTCAATTTGAGTTTTAAATACTTAAATTATGGTATTAGGTATAGTCTGTTAACTAAAAAATATTTTTGTGTATGTTTTATTAATGTGTATTTATTTTGGCACTGGAGATTGAACCCATAGCGCATGCTCCCCTACTGAGATGTACCTCTTGTACTATACATAACTGATACATAAAACATAATTAAACATGCTGATGTTGAATAGTGTATAGAAATATGCACTCTTATATAGAAATAGTGGCATTTCCATATGTGTATGAAATTTTAAAAATACATTACAGTTGGAGACACACTGCCATGAATTCCTCTGTAAATACTCTCTCTCACTTTAAACACAGTTATCTTGACATTCTCGTCATTTTCAGAAATAGTTCTGGAAGTCTTTTTCTTGTGTCTCTAGCTACACTGTTGTAGCTGTCTCTATGTCTTGAAATGATTCAAAGCATTTACTTTTCATAGGGATTTTGACACTGGGGATAATCCAGAGGTCTTACAGAACCAGCTACTGTGAATAAAGTAAAGACACACTGTAATAGTTTTACAAGCCTGCTTTTCTGTTAGATGGCAAATGGCAGTAGCATTCACTGTATTTTCAATTACACCTTATAAAGACAATCATGAAAGCAGACTTCCAGAAATTCTTCAGAAAGTGGCAATATTGATAGAATGAGAGAGACCAGAGTGAGGGCAGGTATTTTGAGGGAGATTGATTGCATGTCTTTTACTGAGATACATTTAAAAAATTTAACCACATGCCATATTTTTCAATCACCCTTTGTACATTGTATAATCTTTATGTAGGCACAAACCTGTTTCCTCAAATATTTATTATTTATGGTGACAACATTCAAAATTCTTTGAGTTTTTTGAAACATACATAATAATTATCTATAGTCGCCAAGAACATTTGAGAAGCTCATCACCTTTCACTGGCAAGGGCGTGGAATGGCGAGAGGAAACTTTCTGAACAGAGTAATTTGGCTATTTAATTTTAAATTTTTATCGGGAAGGATTAAGTTGAGACAGGATGGTCTCCTTTTATATCCAAGGTATGTCACTGCAGTACTTTGATATTTTAGAACATTTGGTCTGAGAACTCGTCAAAATCAGTTTGTTCAACATATATTTATCTAGCTCCTCTTACCTGCCATGTATTGCACTGAGTGCTCATGACTATGCCATACATACAACTTTTCTCAGCATTTTGTCTACCATTTCAATGCTGAGGGCTCTCAAAATGTTGCCTTAGCCTTTGTCTCCCATCTGAGCACTGTATCACGCTTACAAAGGATCTTCTCTATACTTTAACAGACTGGAAGTGAACTCCTTCTCCTATCTACCATCTCATCACCGCTTCCTCTCCATCCCATCAAGCACGGCCTATACCTGAGTTTGCTGTAAGGCAACACCTTCAGGCTATCTGGAGTAATTGTACACCTTTATTTATATATCTAACAGCTAGTAGTGAGTAAGCTAAATCCCTTACTTCAAAAGTGTCTCTCAAATCTTTCCTCTGTCACTTCCACTTCAACGACTATTAAAGTTCAGATTTTCATCACATTTCACTTGAAAAATTGCAAGTGCATAATTACAAATCTTCATCGATTACCTAATACTATATTCTATTGTATTTTTAATTTTATATTTTGTATTGATATTAGAAAGCTCTTCACAAAACAGATTAAAATAACACATTTCTTCTTGAAAATGTCCGATATTTACAAACTAAAGTACCAACTCCATTTCAGTCTCTTCTCTCTGCAACCTATATTTTCCAGGCTTTTTTTTTTCCATTAAATTGTTGCTAATGCAAAAATTGTTACCTTCCACTTCCAAGGCATTACTCACTACTCAATGACTTTCACACTTTCATCTCCATGCCTTCAATCATCTGTCCTCTCAGCCAGTGACAGAAATACTAAAATAACACATTTTATTCTGCTTTTTCTTAGGTTAATAACACACACAAAGTACATGAGAAACAGTCTCTCCTGGGCCTATAAATCATCATGCAATCCTCCAAATGTCACATTATCCATAACTTCTTAAGAATTGTGCTGATATGAAGTGTCATAGAACTGGAGGTGATTATGGTTGCTTTCCTCCCACCAAAGCCCTTAACAACAGGGTATAGTTTTTTTTTTTT
>RJWT010011937.1:0-22846 GCA_004365215.1 Cuniculus paca
TCGCTGGTCACGCCCCCAACCCAAGCCCCGTTGAGAGCAGCCGCCGCTGGGCTGCCCCGGGCACGTGAGCTGGGTGCTGGGAGGACCCCAGTGAAGCCCTGAACGTCCTTGGCCGGCGGGGGCTGGGCTCCAATTTCTATGGGTCTCGTTGCTCTTTCCCCAGGTGCACAGCTAGGTGGGGTTGGCTGTGCACGTCCCTGAGGGTCCGGAGCCGCCTGGGCCATGCTGCTCCCGGTGAGTAGGCGGGGCGCAGGCAGGCAGGGCCCCAGGGACGCCCCGAAGGTCTGTGGCCGATGGATGGGGGATGGACACAAACTCCTACCAGTCTCTTGGCGAAGTCCCAAGCCGCTCAGCAAGGCAGAACTTGCTGGTCACGCCCCCAACTCAAGCCTGCCCAGAGCAGCCGCTGCTGGGCCGCCCCGGGCGCGCCGGCAGGGCGCTGCGAGGACCCCAGGGACGCCCCGAACGTCCGTGGCTGGCGTGGGGCTGGGCGCCGATTTCTATGATTCTGGTCGCCCTTTCCCCAGGTGCACAGCTAGGTGGGGTTGGCTGTGCACCCCCGGAGGGTCCGGAGCAGCCTGGGCCACGCTGCTCCCGGTGAGTCGTTAACTCATCTTTTAGCAGAGTATGTTTACAGTTTTGCTGGCTCCTTTTGTAGAAAAATAATTAGTAGGGTGAGTCGGTAGAAGTGTGTATGAAGCAGAGATTTTAGAATGAACTCTAGAAAAGTCCAAGTGTTCAGAGAAGTGAGACTCATTACAGTTGGGAACTGGGAATCTTTATGCATGTTCAGTGATGGAAATCTGTGGAATTTGAAAATTAATAGTCTTAGTGAGTGGAAGTGAATGGTTCACCCATAGCAAGATAAATGTCTGCTCATGTGGGAAATCTTACTTTACAGGTGACAAAGATAGTCTATTTACAGGTAAAAGAGGATCTGGAAAAGGGATGGCTGAGCCCATTTGTAGATGAAAGAGAATTAACCATGTTGATAGGATATTTTAAAAGCGGCGCAGAGAAGCAGGAGCGGCGCAGTAGAGAAGCAGGCGATAGATAAGGGATGGATTTATTGGGGGGTGAGGACGCGGGGAGGAACGCTCACCCAGCATGGCTGAACTACTTCCTCCGCCGGGTACAGAGGGGGTGGGGGTTATATGCTCTCTGACCGGAAGGGGATGGCGCTGGGGGCGAGCACTGATGACGCGTAACCGACTGGTGGGAATTTCAGCATTCCCGCGCACATAGGAGGAAGCTGTAATTGGGGAGGGAGGGGCTAGTGGTTTGGCTACAGTGCTGCTGTAATGTCCAGCAGAATCTTTTAGGACAGAAACCTTTCATTAGGACAGAAACCTTTCACATGTTTATTATATTTTAGGAGAAGAGAAAGGAAAAAAAAATAAACAAGTTGCAGTTTACATTGTTATAAATGTTTTTCCTTGATGCCTTTCTGCCTAATTTTTATTTTTTCTGTCCCCCTTCAATCTTGTTTTCTATCTTTATTTCTCATTTTCCTACACTACCTTTTCAATCACACAATTCAAAATGTCAATTATCTCTTTTTAATTAATTAATTTTATTGGTACATTTTAATACACATAATGATCACATTCACCATATGGAATTTGTACCTGTACATGATATATCTTGATTCTTTTTCTCCCTCTTTTCCAAACGTTCCCTTCAACCCCTGTCACCCTCCTTACCTACAAAAGCTTAGCTTCCATTTTTTTCTTTTTGCATTTTTTTCCTTTTATATGGGGATTATTATAGTGAGGAACATTTTAAAGAATATGGTAGCTGAGAGTTGTTTTTAGATCACAGAGAGGCTTCAAACCTTTATATGCACCAAGCAATATTGAAAAATTAACAACAGAGTATTTTTCTCTTACGACTCAATGCTAGAGCTTAATGCCTGTTTAGTCTTGAGTTGGGTGCATTTATTTTTCTGCTTTAGCTCTCGTCTTCTACCAGAGTCTTCATCTTGGGGAGGGCCTAGGCCTTGTCTTTTATCTCCTGAATTTCACAAATCTATGAAAATTATTTTACTTGGCTTTGGGCTCAGTAGTGTTAACTTTATTTCTGGCTTATGAATATACTTAATCAAAAAGCATTTTGTCTTCTTTGCTTTTGTTTTTAGTATTTTTAAAGGAAGAAATTTTACGACTTTAGCAGTTTTCTAATCAGCATCAACACTGGAAACAGAAATCAAATGCAACATCTCTAATTTGAAAGATAGACTTCCAGGTTTGATGGTATATTAAAAACATAAGGATACATTTCTTTTTCATAATAGTCAGTGAAATTTTTGCAAAGGAAGTTTGTTGTCTTGAAACTAGAACAAAACCACTATTCCAACCCTTAACCTAGAAGACTGTCAGAGATAACAAATATCTCCTGGGACATACCTAAGGGGTCATTAAACAGACAATAATGTGTTGCAGGTAATAAAAAAAAGTACTTGGCTTTTAGCTAAGAGTGTGGGTTTATAATCTAATAGGTCTGGGTTAAGCTTTGAATCCACCATCTTTGAGACTTTAGACAAGTTAGGTTTGTGGTTCTTCAGCTGTAATATGGAGATAATACTTATTTCTTAATTATTTAACAAGGTTAGAATAAAATAAAGTTCTATATATAATATAAATATTAAATATTTTACAAATATAAAATAAAATGAAGATTTTTATTATATATAGTTTATAAAATATATTGTATATCATAAGATATATAAAATATAATAATATATGTAATACATATTCTATATATATATATATATATATATATATGGCTCCAAGTACTATTCATTGTAAGAAAAAGTAAAGAATAAAATAATTATTTTCTTTAAAGTAAAAAAAATAAAATAATTATAGGTTTTTCTAGGTCCTCACTTTAGGATCATGACTCACTAAAGATACTAACTTTAACTTTTCAGGCAAGATTAATATCTGCACTGAAGTTAGCAATGTAGTTTAAATTATGATTGTGGAATTTCAGTTTAATGTTCAATAAATCTCTCCTAACTTTGAGACTATTGGAAGTTAATAATAGCCAAAAGTTTGTTTTTAAAAGTTCGAAGTGTAGAATGGTAACATCCCTTTCTCTTTTACAGGCAGAAAATGGCAGTGATTTTATAATGAAGTCTACTGTGAAAGAAGGGGTTTGGTTTCCCTTTCCTGTAAACATGGCTTTTTGGACACATCCTTAGTTTCTTTTAAACATAGAAAGTGAGAATGTAAAGAAGTCAAGTTGCATTTCTGGAGTTGAATGTCGCCAATGTGACTCTCAAAAGGTAAATGTTAAGAGGAAGACAGTCCATGTTGGGTGGGGAGGGTGAGGGCTACCCACAGGCTGCTTCCTTTCTTTAAAAAAGAGTTATAGTAACAAATACAAAACAGCAAAGGAAATGTTACTATATACATTAACTATGTTATACATTTTGTGTAATATATACAAAGATAATTGCTCTTTATTCAATGTGATCCGGGCAAGCCAAAGGGTTGGATATGGAAAGTGTTGGGGACCACAAATTCACAATGGCTGATTTTGCATACTTCCCTGAGGAATAAATGGAGGTTTGGGATTATTGGTGTCCCCCTTTGGAGACTTCCCATTAACTCTGCAGGAATGAGTCCTCCTCTCTCACCCACTAAGACTAAACTAAAACCGCTAAGATTAAAAAGCACTCCAGGGCAAGATCCTTTTTAGTAATTGATTATCTCCGCTCTCTTGAGTCATCTCAAATTATCTGTTGCCTGTTGAATCTTCCTCTAACCCCTCCTATCATTGTGTCGACCAAATAAATAGTGACTGACTTGGAGTGTCTTGGTCTCTGACCATCCAGAGGCATTGACCTCCGAGTTCCCCTATTAATAAACTCGTTTCAGTTTCTTATTTCATCCTTCACCAGATCCCTCATACAGGCAGTTGGGGATCTTAGCCAGCTCCCCATTAGGAAAGAACTGCTGAAAAGAAACATTTCATTAAGACTGGATCTACAGGCAGCCTTCTTGGGACCCCTTCTGTCTCTCTCTGAGACAGAAGCTTTCTTTCTCTCAATATATTCTGCTTTTAACCTCTTTGCTCCTAAAATTCATTCTTCGATTTTAGAAAACACAAACTCATATGGAACATCTAGTAGGTTGGGAGTTTTGTTCCCTTATATCATTTGGAGGTCTTCCACTGAGATCAGTGGATGGAGGTAAGAGTTTGCTTTTGTTTCATAGACTCTGGATTCATCTAGGTAACAAATTTTTATGCTTCAAATTTTGCTTTGTCTTTGCCAGTTGCTTAAAATTAATGGATGTCTTGTGATATAATTTTGTTAAAATAATGATAAATCTAAGTTAAAATCTAAAGACAAAAGGCAAAAGGGGTGTAACCACATCCTAAGTATAAATATCAGGGATTGCTATTCTAGCACCTGGACGAAGCCAGGAGCCACCCTCCCAGCCCTCTACAGGAAGAGTCACTGCTCTGTGAGAATGCTCCCTTTCTATGTGACTCGCTTCCCCATTTGTCCCTGATTTGGTCAATTTTACCTGAGCAATTAATCTTATTGGTTGACCATAGTTCTGTCCCACCTCAAGCCCTTCTGCCTTGGGAGTTCCCAAGCTTTTCCCATCTTGGACCCATCTCACCTCATGCTTTTACTCTATAAAAGTCCCTAGAAATGACAAAGTCTTTGGCAACCCTCTTGGTACCCCTTTTGTTTCTCTCTTTCAGACAGAAGCTTTCTTTCTCTCAATAAATATATTCTGCTCTAAAAAATAAAAAAATAAAAAAACTGTATCTACAATGAATATTATCTGCTCAAAACTTGTATTTTCTCTCTTTGGATACTAGAATTCTTTCCATTTTACCTGTTTATTGATTTCCTTGCATCTAGTCTTTAGATTATTTTTTGTCTAAATTATAAATTGTACCAAAACTTCATAGTAACATTACTAAAGTTAGAATAGGAGGTAAAAAAATTTTGTGATCTCCTTGTGAAACAGTTTATCCTGTGGAAGGATAATGCTTATCTATCAAGTCGCTTGCAGACAAGACAATTTCTGTTTGTTTATTTTGCAACAGACTCTCATTCATAGTTGAAGATGATCATCAGTTCCTGATTCTCTGCTTCAAACTAGTCATGTTCTGGGATTATAGGTGTGTACCACCAGGCCTAGCCCAATCCATTTATTTTTAATGTTAAAAATGGAAGTAAAGCAGTAGAAGTAAATTTATTCTGTACTGTCTCCACCAATCCTACACATTGAAATCCTAGCAGTGTTATACATTTCTATTCTGTGTCAACCTGCCTTATTTTTTTTTGTTTTTGTTTTTCTTTTGTACCAGAAATCAAGCTCACAATCTTGTGCTTGCCAGGCAGGAGCCTGTACTGCTGAGCTATATCCCCAGCACTCAATCTACTTCCTAAGCTTTCTCTGATCTCTACCCAGTTAAGCTTCTCCCTGATCTCCACGAGATAGACCTCTCATGACATTTCCCAATTTCTAATTTTGAATGTAAGAGTAACCTCCCTCCCTATCAAATCTCTCAGAAAGTACCCTTTATCACTTCTTTTTCTAAATTCAGTGTTTGGTGCATATGAGTGTTCACTAGGTGATTGCTGAATACATAAATTAATGTTTAATCAGTATATCATTTAAATGTATTGATGCTTGTTTAGAAAGTGACAATAAAACTTTATAGTCACAAACATTAATAAGCATATATTTTGGAACTTGTAAAAGTTCCACAAGTCAAGTTCATTTTACCAATATTTGTTAACTACTTAATAAGTTTTTCTTTCTTTTTAAAAATGTGTCTACTGTTTACAATTCAATGTTTTTAGTATATTAACAGACTCATGTAACCATCACTATTATAGAAGTTTAGAACATCATTTTATCACTGAACCGGGTTCAAGATAAAACCAAGGAGCCAGAGACGGTGCCAATTAGAATTCAAGAGTCTTTATTAGCCAGCTGGTGACTGGACAGCAGGACCCACGCAGGGAACCACTGTGCAGTGCTGAGTGAAGGGAGAGCTAGGTATTAATGTACTATAACGATACCCCCGATGACAATGGTTATAATTAAGCATGCATCTATGACATCCTGGTTACCATCCCCGTTGACAATGGTTGTAATTACACACACATCTATAACATCTTGGTCCATCCCCATTGACAATGATTACAATTACACATACGTCTATAACATCCTGGGTGGCATACCTGCTGGGGCATGGTGTACCGAACAGGCCTGAGAATACGGCACTAAGTTACATTCTCAAGGAGGGTAGCCTCGCAAGCAAGGGAGTAGGGAGGTACAGACAGGGTTCAGTAGTTTTTGTATTATGTCAGCCTACAACAATCACCACAAAAAGAAAACCAGTATACATTAACAATAATTTACATTTTTTTCCTGAATCCTCTTCTCTCACTGCTAGTCCCAGTCCCAGCAACCACTAATCTACTTTTTGTATCCATAGATTTACCTATTTGAGACATTTCATACAAAAGGAGTAACATGATATCTTTCCAATGGGTTTATTATTTAGTATAATGGTTACAAGGTTTACCTAAGTATTAGTGCATCTTTCTTTTTTATGATTGACTAATACTCCATTGTAGTCATGTACCACATTTATTTATCTTTGGATCAGTTGATAAACATTTGTATATTCAATATTTAACTATTATAAATAATTTTACAATGAACATATATGTGTAAATTTTCATTTCTTCTAGGAATGAATCTTCTGGTTCATATGAGACATTTTTTTTAACATCTCAGGAACTGTCAAAATTGTTTTTTCAAAGGAGCTGCTTACCATCTGAAGATTCCAGATTCTCCACATCTTCATCAACACTGTTATTACTTCTTTTTATTTTAACTGTCAGTGTGGTTATGAAGTATGCTAAATGATTTTCATATATGCTTGCTTATTTTGTGAATTATCTTTCCTTGATAATATCATTTGTAAAAATTAGAGTTCTTTTTATAAGCCATGTTGAACATGATATTTATAAAATGATCACATCTTCATTATAGTCAGCAAATATTTTAATTTTATTTTATTAACTTATAGCATAAAGCAGACAAGAAGTTTTCAGAAGTTTCCAGAGTTTTCAATCTGAGAGCAAACCAGGAATTACTTTTTGTACATTCTCACTTCATAATGAAAGAATTTTAGACTTTAAGTCTGTCTTGGAATGTGGAATTACCTATATTATATTTACTATTTTAATATGCTTATTTCTGATAAAGTTTTACTAAATGGCAAAAAGGATTAAATTAGAAGAATATGAAATTGTCAAATGTAAGAGAAAAAATGTACAAATTTTAAAGATAGAAGAAATAACAATTTTTATATTCATTTGGAAAATAGATTCAAGAAAAATTCTTAAAAAAGAGAATTTGAAATATGTCTGACTATAAATGAATAAACAGAAATTAACAATATATATATGCAAATATAAGCAGATAGAAGATATAATGAAAAATATGCCATTTCTTATAACAATGGGAAAACATAAAATATCTATAAAATATTTATGCCAAAGTGTAACCAAAAGTATGAAAATTTTATGAAGAAATGATAAATCTGTAATAAGTAATAGAAAAAGAGAAATGTTGTTATGGCTTGTATCTAGATGTCCCCCCACAGCCTCATGTGCTCATAGGTGAGGCTTTTGGAGGTCACTGAACCTAGAGTGTGTGATGCAGAGATCAAGCCTGTGTGATTACTAAATTAGTCCACTGATGGTTTGACCTGGTTCTATGTAGGATCAAGGTGCTCCATCCTGGGTGTAAGTGCTACCTGCCCTAAGGGCATGTACCCGGGATAACACGTAAGGGACAGAGAAAGGTTTCCTGCTTGTGGTGTGGTGCCTTGCTCCCTTCTTCCTGCCATGAACTGGTTTTCCTCTGTGATGCCCCTCTGCCATGCCACCCTGCCTGGGAGCCAGCTAAACATGAATTGAAACCCCTACGAATTTAGTTGCAATAAACTTTTCCTCCTCTCACTTTGTCTGTGGAATATATTGTCTCAGCAATGGAAAAAGGAATGATGACAAATATAATTTCAGAAATAAAAAATCAATATCATAATTGTGTTAACTCGATTTAAACTAATTTGCAAATTTAGTATGCGCTCAGTAAAAATATCAGCAGAATTTTAAAAAATTACACACGCTATGAAAGTTGTATGTAAAAAATAAAAATCTACAATATTCAGAAAAATAAATAGAGATATTAAAATATACTATAAATGTACATTAATTAAAACATTTTCAACTGAGTGTGATGGTGCATACCTGTAATCCCAGCACTCAGGGGTCTGAGGTAGGAGGAGTACTGTAAGTTCAAGGCCATCCTTCAAGTTCAACTCTTGCTGGGATACTTTACTTGAATAATGCTATAATTTCAGATCTAGTGAAAAAAGATTAATCATTCAAAAAATGATGTTGAAGAAACTTGGTAACTCTTTGGGAAACAAATGAAGTTGAATCTAACTTAAAATATTTAAGTTGCTCAAATATTTAAATGATTTAAAAACATAGTTTAAATTGTTAGAAATGGCCATAGGAACTTTCCTAAAATCTTAAAGAGTGGAGAAACCTTTGATCAGAAATATATCACCCACCAAATCCATATGAGTAATAATGAAGAATTCAACTCCACAAAATTTCTGGATTCCAAAAATCATCAGAACCTAAGTCAAAAGATAAATGGCAAGAAAATGAAATAATTTTTGTGCTACAAAAAATACTAGCAAATAGTAATAAGATAAAGAATGTACAAAATTAAGGTGAATACTTTGAACAACTTCTTCAAGGGTTCCAATGGCAAATTCCTAAACTCCATGTACTCAGCTTACACATAAGAGGATGAATATAATCTCTAAATAAGAGATACATTTTGTCAGTTATGCAAGGTCCAGGGATTGTGTTAGCTGTAGAGTGGGAAAATAGGCAAACTGTAAATAAAGGAAGATAGAAAATTCTTTCAAAATGTACAAAATACATATTGGAATTGCTTATCAAAACAAACCCAATGTGCCCCTACTCTTTTCCTAGTAAGTTCATTGCTAGGTTTGTGTGTCATTGGAAAAAGTTTACATTTAGATACATTTCCTTGCTATTTAAAAAGTATTTCTTCTTTTTCTTCAGATCAACCAACTATTGATTTTACACATGGACTTGTACCTGAATCATTACAAAATTATCCATATGAAAGGTTATACATTACCTCATTATTTCTAATAGCAAAGTATGGCTATAATCAGTATATTCATAGCAGCGGAAATTAATGATAGATATTAATACAAAAACATTCAAAGAAAAAATATTTCACATGCTAAAATGAGCCAATCTCCAAAATATGTATTTTCTGTATTTGGAAGAAAGCCAAAAACAAAACTACAGAAGAGTAATTATAGCTGGAACACATAATATTTCTGGAAAATCATTCCTTCTCCAGTGTTGAGAGATACCGTGTCCAGTTTGCCACAAAAGTCTGCAGGTATTCTGCCATATTTCAATCAATGTGTAAAATTTACTTTTGTTACAACAGACTGTCTATACTATTATAGAAACTTGTAAGTCGGTGTTAGGAGTGCCATAGCACAGTATTAAGGATAGAGGCTTAATCCGCATTGCTCCACCACTAACTAGTTGCTTGTTTCAGACAATTGTTTTGCTACACTATCTTCATGTCTAACATGAGGAAAAATAAGTGCACTGAACTCATGAAAACCCAATGAATTGATGCTTGAAAGTAGCACCTGGTACACAAAAGTGTTTGATAGATTTTACTACCTCTTATGAGACATACTAGAAAACTGAGCTGAGGAGACTGGACAGAATAATAAACTATGAGTTCAATTCATTGTGACTTTCCAGAGTAGATAAAAACTTTGCTGTGTGAGTGTACTAGAAAGTACATTAGTTCCACTCAAAACAATGCTGTAAAAAACCAACAGAGTGAATTGTGTGGTGATGTGGATGTTACTAGATAGTGAGATAAAATTAACCTTCAGTCTTAGAATTATGGTTCTCTAGTGTAGTGTGATTCGGCAGCCCATGTATTTTGTTCTTCAATTTTGCCAACAAATCTTAAAATTTTAAATTGTGCCTTGAATATAAGATAGTGAGGACTTCTGACTTAGAACTGTGCCTTTTGGCCTCATTTAAAGCATTTTTACCTCCAATTATTAAATTCATCATTTTATTATTGCAATGTTAGCAGTACTTTTTTTCTTCATCTTTTCATCTCCTTCCTCTTTCCTCATTTCAACTTTCCCGCTTGTATTTGTGTTTGCTTGATATATGCCTTCTTGTGTTTTCCCTTTCCATTTCTATTTCGTGAGCCAATTTATAGGACATAGTAAATTTGGGTTTTGCCTTAGCCAGGGAAACTACTTTTTATAAAATTGTTCATCTCATTATATATAATATATGCATTATATATTATACATATTGCCTTTATTAATTTCTTTTAGTGCTATTTTGCTACTTAGTTTGATCCTTTAATAAAAATTTTTCTTTGCTGTTTTTTTATAAGATCTCATTCAATATATGCTGCTTGTTTCCACTTTAGTGATATATCTTATTATTATTTTTTATGTTCTCATTTAGGATTTTAAAAATATTTTGTTGATTATTCTCTAACCATCATCAGCATTAAAATCATATCTTTCAGTCCCTCTCTGCCACCCACCAGTACCTGCTGCCACTATTTACATGTTCCAATTTTTAAATTTAATTTACATACATTACTTTATCAATACTTTAATATTAAAACATTGCTGAATGTTATCATACTACTGGTTTTTTTGCCATAGCACTAGGGATCAAATCCAGGGGTGGTTTGTCACTGAAACACATTTCCAACCCTATTTATTTTTTTTGTTTTGAGACAAGGTCCTACTAAATTTTCCAGATGGAGCTTGAATTTATAATTCTCCTGCCTAACCCTTCCTCAGTGCTGTAATTATAGGCATGTGTCACCAGACCTAGCTGTTGCTAAGGTATCTTTAATGTAAATGTTTGCATATATTTTTTCTTTTGTATTTTGACTGCTAATATATGGAGTACAGAAGATGCAGAATTTCTTTAAGTGGTTTGGTGTGAAACAGTTTCTTTGTGGAATATTCTTTAGAAGAAAACATTGATCTAGTTAATTCCCTACATTTTACTCAGGACCATCCTGGAATCCTCTTCAGCTGAAGTTTAAATCAAACTAATTTAAGTGCCGTTATGGTTGATTTAGTCAAATAGTCATAAATACTGTTTTGGATGTTTTGAATTGTTCTGTGATCAATTTTTATGATGATGATATAATCTTCAGAAAATGTTTTCTCATTTTTATTCTATTTTTAAGAAGTTAGAAGTTCATTACACTGATGATATACTAGGGAAACCAGAATATTCAAAAAAGAATTGATATGTGGGTTAATATATGAATGAATTGTGGGGAATATATTCCTTCATGACTAGAGGTACCAGCAGCCACAAGGAAGAAGACTTCGTTGTTTGTGAGAAATGTCTGTTTCAGATACATCTTTGTGTGCAACTATGACCAGAAATGTGTATAGGATATTAAAAAAATAATAATAAAAAGCTAGAATTGATACTATCTTAGTAAAGCTTGCTTATAGTTTTCTTGTTTTCTGATACAGTCTGAAAGCTTGGGGCTTAGCTGTCTCTAACATGACATCCACCCACCTTGGTACCTGGCCCAGAGAAGCAGCTTACCTCTCCAAGAGTAACTTCTGTGTTCTCCTTCTAGTTCCAGAGATAAACCTCTTGCTCCCTTTTTGCATGTTCCCTGAGCCCTCTCCAATCCCAAGACTCCACAACCACTCCAGTGCTCTACCCCCATCCCCTAATAAATCTTTCTGTTTCCTGTTTTGCTCACACAGATGCTCCTTTGAATCAGTTGTTGATATGTCATTTTGCCCACCTCCCAAACTCCTCCCCCAGCCAGACCTGATAAAAGAACTTCCACTTGTTTTCCCCTGAGGGTGCTTGCATCTCTTCTGCAGCCCTCCCATGCCTACATTAAAAGCCTCTTTTCTCTTTTCTTTGCCTCTCTATCCTGCCAAAATCTTATCATTTTCAACCTATAATCATTTTTTTACTACATTGATAATGCTGGTCTGTCTACAAGTAATGAACCTTAGAGCATTTTTCTTGCTCTTTTTCTCATATTTTTGTTGAGACACCTTAAAATCAGTCCTTATTAAGCTCTCCACTGATCTGATAATAAACACTCAACTTGGAATTTGTTGATACAACAATTTGGAGATTTATTTTCCTTTTGAAAATTAAAGGAATATAACTTCATATTGTATGTGATGTATGATTATATGTATGATTATGTCATCTATAAAAGGTATTTCTGACTTGATAGAAATGAAATATTATTACCCTATGATGAAAATATTTCTGTTCATTCTTTTGGTTTTTATTTATCTATTTATTGCTCCCCCTACCCAAATCCTTTTTGCTTTCTTATCCTTTTCTTTCTTGCTCTTTCTCTCATCCTTTCTATTCACCGGCCAGTCTCTCCTCCCTCTGGCATTTTTTGCAATTGTTTTCCAAGTTGAAATAGGCCTCTCTCCTGCTGCAGCTGCTACTCCAACCCCTGCTGCACTAAATTGACACTTGGGCAAGCAGTGGCTCTCGTCAGTCACTCTGAAGCTGCTCCTTCCAGAAGTGTCGATTTAGTGCAGCAGGGGATGAGGTGCCAGCTGCAGAAGTAGGGCACAGAAAAACTCAACAAAGAGCTCTGCCCTCCCTTACTGTACGTGATACTTGGTAGGAGGAAGAAGAGGAAAGAGGGAACTGCCATGCTCAGAGACAAAATCGGGAATAATAAGAGGGTGCCACGAAGAACACTGGGATTACAAAACACACACGATTTAGTAACTAAATCCTTGTGGAGGAAAAAGAAAGGAAAGAAAAACCTAAATCAAGATGAATTTTCTCTTACTTGCTTTCAAAACTCTCTGAAAATGCTAAGGAAAATTCCAGATCTTTGCTCTTGCTTGGGGAATAAGTGCCGAATGATTATGGTGACTTAAATATTCAAAAAGTGTGTATACATCCTACCGATTTGGGGGAGAAATTGAGTCTGCAATGGGAACTATGAAACCTGTCAACTTTCCTTGGCAAGTCTTGCTTTTCATTTCCTGTTGACATAAACACCTACTCTGCTTAATTAAAAGTCACAGTGAACATTAACACTATGGGTATCTGGCTCACTGTTAATGCCATAGGTAATCCTTTTATGCCTTTAGTAAATTGTGGCTATGAGTATATGTACCCTTAAGACAGAAAAAAGGTTCATCTTCTGGTAATATCCCCACTTCTGTTCCCCACTGTTCAGATAATTTTCTATATTTTTGTGACTATAGGATCTGCTGTACAATGACTGGAGACAAAATGTATCAGATGAATTCCAAAAAAGCTATGTGCAATGTGATTTTATTGCATGTAGTGAAATTTTTTTTTAAAACTAATCCTTTTTAGTAAAGCTCTGTTTCAAAAGTGACATTGTAGAAGCAAAAAAAAAAATGCACGTGTTACATTTTACATTTGCTGGATTTCTACCATTGTATTCAAATATACTTTTTGAGGTGAACTGTAATAGTAATTTGCTTCTTATATGCAATGTAAAATGGAAATGCCTTTGTAACAAGGAGTTCTGATAGAGCTCCTTTACAGGGACCTACTAACTGGGTCAGCTGGCTTTCTTAAACGTGAAATAAATGAGATCTTTGATATTGCAGTATTGTGACTGTAGGACATAGATTAAAGGAGAAAGAGGCTTTTGCTAAGACAATTGGAAGAAAAACTTTGCATGTTGACTTATTTTTATCTTCTCATATTACAAACCACTGAAAGCATGATTTTATCAAAGTGCTTCTTATCTTCTAAGAATCCTTTGTTTGTTAAATATATTTTAAAATATATTTAAATAGACACATGTTAAATTTCTATTTAAACACATTTAAATAGACATGTTAAGTGTCTGATGTGCACTGAGAATTGCTCTTTACTAGGTACTAATATGGAACATGAAAGAAAGTGGTGACAGGTCTGTCCATCAATTTGGGAAAGTATAAATGCATGATCACTGAAGAGGTAGGGTTCATTAAGAAATGTTTCTTGGAACTGGTGGAGTAAGAAGCACATATTGAGCTTACGAGATTGCAAAGTGTTGAACTCTGGAGTAAAACAAGACTGATAGTAAAATTCCTTCCTTCCTTCCTTCCTTCCTTCCTTCCTTCCTTCCTTCCTTCCTTCCTTCCTTTTCTCCTTCCCTTTTCCCCTCCCTCTTTCCCTTCCTACCTTCTTTGCTCTATTTCTTCTTCCTTCCTTTCTTCCCTTTCTCTCTTCATTCTTTTCTTTTGCATTCTTATGTGTTTTGAAATTTAAAAACACAGAACTGAGGTAAAGTAGAAGAAATAATGATGGAAAGGAGACAAGGAAATTTGTAATTTTAAAATTTTACTTTTAAGAAAAACTCCAATTTTGGGACACAGAAATTACTCACCTTGTTCCTTCCCAGCAAATGCACAAAAAATATTCCTGAAGGTTTTAAGACACAAAAAATTCCCTAAGTTGGGCTCCAGGCCCATACTTTTCACCTGTAAATCACTCTCCCTTCCACAGACCTCCATCCTTAGAGAAGCAGTAATATTAGCGGGCAACAGATCTCAGTTTGAAACACATGTAAATGGTTTGCATTCTAACATAGCCTATCAGGTGGATAACCTGACAGACAGTAAGAATACATATCTAAGATCACAGAAACACGACTCAAAGACCACATAAACATGCCTACTGCAGGCCATAATACATCCCACTCTCTGAACATCTGTCCTCCCATCTGAATACATTTTTCTACTAAATAATTCCTTTTGGTGCCTGTTACTGATGTGTTCTGAAAATCCACTTTCTGTGATGGAAGTCAACAAACTTACTCCTGTGTGAGTTGAGTTCTTGCCTCTCCTTTTTTGGGAACCTACTTGCAAGCTTTCCAGTGACAATACAACCCAGTGAAGAAAATCGAAATAACCTGTGCCTTCACCATGCAGAATCAATGGCAGCTAATGTTACCATGGAACAGGCAGATGTAGTCCAGTCTCTTGTTTATCATGCAGAAAGAATTGCCAAGTGCACACTCAGTAGCAAGTGGCAAGCAGCGAAGTTTACTGAAAATCACAGGAAGCTCTAGTCAGGGCGAGTCTACGCCAACAAAAGATACAGAAAAGTAAATGCACTGCACACAGATCATCGCACATGGAAACAACAATAGTAGCAACCCCCGATAAATCAATCTCTTGGAACTTAAAGACTGGGCTCCTCATCCCATGTGCCTCTTCCTGAATCTCTAGGTGTGATTACAGGACTGACTGATAGGGTATTGTGTCATCTGAGGGGTTGGCAACAGACATGCTTGTCCCAGAATTCACTTTGATCGTAATTATATTTATGATGTGCTGTACATATTTATGAACCTTTAATTAGATGGGAGGAAGGTGGAGTGATTGAAAGTCCGACTTGGAGAACCAGCACACATGTGCTTTCAGCTAGACCATCAGAGATCCCTTGAGATTTTGTTATTTTATTTTTTTACCTTTGTTAGGACAGTGGAAGGAGAATGACCATAGAGTGTTGTTTAGAATTAAATGGAGGGAAGGGAGTGACTCAGCTCCTCTGTACCTAATTACACTATCTAATATTTTAATGTATTCCTGTTGCTGTTGCTTCCTTTTTTCTTGACTATAGATAAAGCTTCAGATGTCTTTGTATACTCAACTGACTCCTCCCACTGGTAGAGTTTTCACTAACATTAGTTATTGTCTCTCATTATTGGTTTATTTTACTATTTTGTATTTTAAAACACCTTATTTGCATATTCATTGTTTAACAGCATGTATGTATATTTACAAATGTATGCCATGTATGTATGTATTTATTTATTTATTTTGCAGCACTGGGGATAGAACTCACAATCTCCTGTTTGCCAGGCAGGTACTTAGGCCACTGAGCCAAATTCCCGCCCTTGTCTTTTTGAGACAGGGTCTCACTATGCCCTTCAGGCTGGGCTTGAGCTCACTTTGTAGCCCAGGTTGGTCTCAAACCCCCAAGGAAACTCCTGTCTCAGCCTCCCAAGTGCTGGAATTACAGGCATGAGCCACCACACCCGGCTTATTTTTTTATTTTAAAGAAGGAAATACAAAACGAAACATAAAAATAATGTAAGAACAAGAAACAAAAGAAACAAATAAACAATAATAACAAAAAAAGCCAAAACAATAACAATATAGGCTTTCAAAACAAGGTGGTAGGAATTTAACAAAGGTTGTTATTTTGTGTAGTTATCTTTAAAAGAGTTACTCAGATTGTGAGATATAGACATGCAAAGTTGATCTAATCCTATAAGTGTTAATTGTTTTGTTCCAAGAGCTAATGGAACTAGTCATACAATCATTTTAGCTATCTTAAGTGTATATACACTAATTTGTATCTTTTTTTCTTTTCCCTTCCTTCTTTTCTCATTTTCCCTGAGTTATTTTTCCCCTTTGAGCAGTTTCTTACCCTTTCACAATATTTTTTGAAGATTTTGAACCTTATTTACTCTTTCAGCTTCTTACACTATGGAAACAATACAGTATTTGCACATGTGAGTTTGATTTATTTCACTTATGAGTATGGTCTCAAGTCACATCCATTTATCTATAAAAGCCTCCATGTGACCCTTCTTTATAGCTGAGTAGTACTCCATTGTATAAAAATACCACATCTTTTTTATTCATTCCTCAGTTGATGGGCATTTGAGTTGTTTCCAAGATTTGGCTTACAAATGTATGTTATTTTGGTCATTGATTTATTATAGAATTTCTGTGTGTATCAATTGATGTTATATATTTTGAGATTTTGTAATAGAAATTATAAGCCATGCTATAAAATGCTTACTTAATTGTCTATTCACAAATTAACCATGAGAAATAAGATAAATATTAACATGAGGCACAGGGTTAGGATGATCCCAGTGACAGTAATGGGGAAGATGAAAATTAATATTCATTAATTTAGAGGGAAATGAATAAAGAGAGTTTTAAGTCAATTCTTAACTTATACACAAAATGGCAGCTGGTAAATAGAAAGCTTGAGAGATAAGACTAAAATGTAAATAAAGTTAAAGATATTAAAGTTCATAGGTCAATATGTATTATCAGATATGAATACAGTAAGTCCTCAACTTAGGAATAAATTCAGTTCTGGGAGAATGTCTTTAAATCAGATTTACTCCTAAGTCAGACAAAGATAGTTTGTACACCTTTGACACAAATATATAATAAAAAGCATATAAAAACAAACACACACACATGAAAACCCATTAAGTCTCTGCCTGTGTGACTGTGCACAATCCCCCTGTTCAGTAAGCACACAGCAGTACAACTGTGACAATGTCTGGCAGACACGTGAGCTACTTCTGCAATTCATTCACATGTACAAATGCTCATAATGTGAGGTCCAGTCATATCCGTGAAAGTTTGCAATTCAAATGTGCATAAGCTTGGGGTTTAGGGAACAAAATCCTATGCCGGGTTTAAAATAAGCATCAGTTCACATATCAGCAAACCTGTTTTGTCCACACTGTGTTGGTTGTAATTTGTCTCATTTAAAATGCTTGACTTTCTGACTCAATTGAGTTAAATCAACACCTAGACTGATGGCCAAATGTTTATTAAAACAGAAAGTAAAAGAGAAAAGAAGAGGGAGGGGCAGTTGAAGTGCATCATGACTATCCTTTTTAAGGTAGTTATACTGTAGTATTTTACAGTAATTCCAATGATACTGCACGGTTCAAAAATTTTTTGGAACTTTCTTTTGGAGACTACCTTCAAGACTTAAGGATTTAAAACAATTGTTTCCATAGCAAAACAGTTTCATCTTTGAGAGTTGATTTGCTTTTGGCAATACCCAGAAGTTCTCTTTTGCCAAACCTATAGAAAAAGCAAGGCCACTCTTTTCAGATTTATAGGAGTAAGTGTAACTAAAATAAAAAGAGTCTGACTTTTTTCTGTGATTGATAAACTGTTTCCAGAAGGCAGTCTTAACAAAAAAAGCCACAAATTATCTTTTATAAAATCAAATGATATAAAATTGCATTATGTACATAGATTTCCATGGTCATTGTTTCAGATAAATACTTTATAATGATGAATTTTGGCACTCTAAATCATTCTTATTTTTCTGCATTTTTAATAAAAAAATCAAAGGCATATTAAAAATTTGAAAAAATGTTGCTGTGAATATTCTCTAAATACACATATGTATCTATCACCTATATGCTATGATTAATATTTACACTTGCTCAACACATATCTATTCATTTCAATGTCCATTTACCCACCTATAATTTAATTTTAGTTTTGATACAGTTCATAGGAAATTGCAGACAACTTTACTGACCTAATAAATACATGCACATGACTAATTAAATTTAACATTTTATCTTCTGAAGTAAAATCTACATGCTATGAAATATATGATAGAACTTTTCCAATAATGTATAGTCACTGAGTATTGACTACAAATATCAACTGTATAGTCAATTGGATATACAAATTGTATATACAAATGTATATAAGCAAAATCCTTCTGAAGAATACCTCCACAACCACAGGAAGTTTCCTAACATCTTCTCCTAGTTAATCTTTTAGTTAATTTCCACTCACACCCAGTTCCCCAACAGAGGCCTTTATGATTTTTTTCAACATAGACTACTTTTACTTATTTTAGAATTCATGTAGAATAAATCATATGCTTCGTGTATTTATTTATTTATTTATTTGTACCAGGGATCGAACTCGCAACGTTTCGCTTGCCAGGCAGATGCTTATGCTGATAAGCTAAATCCCTGGCCTCGCTTTGTGTTTTTATGTAAGGTTTCTTTTTCTTGTAATATTTTTGAATTAATGTTATGAGACGTATATGCAATACTTTTTTCTTTTGAATTAAGTATCATTTCATTCTTTAAACATAGTAGGCTTTTGTTTTTTACTCTTTCTCTTTTTGATGCATATGTGTGCTAGTTCAAAATTTGGACTATCATTAATAAGGTTGTTATAAAAATTTTTCTAAGCCTTAGGCAAACATTTATGAGTGGAATTTCTGGTTATAGTATACAATGAGTTTTATAACAAATGTCAGATCTTCTTGAACCTTCCCACAAATGGTGATGAATTAAACTTAAACTATAGCCTTAACACTATTTTTTATTGTCAATCTTTTTAATTTTAGTCATTTGGATTAATTCTACAGTGTTTTCTCATTATAGTTTTAATTTGGATTTTCTTAGCATTGTTAAATATAGTTTCATCTGCTGATTATTCAATCATATACAGTTTCTTTTTGTTCATCCTGGTAGTTACTATCTGTAAAGTCATGGCCAATGCTGAGTTTATGGATATTGAATTTATAGATACTTAATTTGTGGATACTGGTCCATTTCTGCTCAGGGAAAGGAGCATTTAGTTTTTTTCTTTAAGCCTCTGGTAACGGTTTCCCTAGCCAATCAATACATAACTTTCTTTCATGTGTATTTGTGTTTAAAGATCCCTTATTTAATACATATTGTTCACTTATTAATATTGAAATCATTGCCAGCAATTGTAACTCATGCCTCATTAAAGTTTGTCAGGTACACATTTCTTCTATAAGGCTTTGTAGTCAACATTACATGGGTAGAGATTTTAAGTGTAATTGAAAACATTTGAATTTTTCAGTCAAATGTTCTAGTGTTCTATAAATAATCAATAAAGTATGGATAGTCATTTATTGATTGGTTTGGCACCACCTTTTTCCTGGTATCCTAATAGAGTATAAAAGAGACAGAAAGACGCTGCTGAGGCCGCTTGCTTTGCTTTGCTACCCTTTGTCTGCCATGAGCTCTTTCTCCTATGCTGTATCTGTCTGCCATGCTGTCCTGCCTTGTAGCCAGGCGATTATGGACTGACGCCTCTACAACTATGAACTAAATAAATCTTTCTTTCTTTAACTTTGAGTGTCGAGTATTTTGTCTCAGCAAGAAAAGTAACCAAGACACTTTCTTAATGTTTCACAGTCTAGAGTGAATATAGTACCACATGCTGTAAAATAAAAATTAATCTTGCATCCTAAATAGTAGTTTGTTGTCTTCATTCTTTATGCGATATCTATATTATATCCAGATAAATTATAACCACTCACAGCATAATTCAGTGAAATATTTGTTTTAAACTATGATATGTATTTTATAAAAATACAGAACTTATTTGTTTTATTTGCACCTACCTTTATCCTTTCTAATGATCTTGAAGACTTCCTCATGAAGACTTGTGCTTTTATCTGATTTGTTTTTACTCTAGAGAAATTTCTTTTAGTTCAGGCATGCTAGAAACACATTCTTTCACATTATTTTACTTGAAATTTATTTATATATATATACATTATTAAATAATATGTCAGTAGGTATAAAATTCTAAGTTGATTTTTTGAGTACTTGAAAAATGTTGCACCATTGTCTTTCATCTTCCATAATTTCTAAAAAGAAATCAGTATATTTTAAATCTTTGTTCATTTTGTGTAATATATCATTTTACTTTCCCTTCAAAATTTTTCTTTTCCTTCGGTTTTCTACAATTTAAATATGTTGTGGTTATCTGTAAATGTATACTTGTTTTTCCTTGTTGATGTTTCTGAGTTTTTCATATTTGTAAATTTATATCTTTCAGCAATGTGTTTTCATGTTGTGTAAAAGCTTTTTAATAAAATGAAATTCTGTTTGTTGATTCTTTGTACTATTTCTCTAGTAGTCTTGGTTTTGTTCATGAAGTCTCTGCTTATATCTACGTCTTTGAGATTTCTACCTATTTTCCCTTCCAATAAATTTAGTGTTTCTGTTTTAATATTTAGATCTTTGACCCATTTTGACTTCAGTTTAGTGTATGGTGACAGGCATAAGTCTAGTTTTAGTCTTCCTTACAGTTTTTCCACCACCATTTATTAGAGACTATCTTTTCTCCAGTGAACGTGGTTGACTTTTTTGTCAAAGACAAGGTGGTGAGTATGTTTGGGGTTGCATCTGAATCTTTTATTCTGCTCCACTGATCTTCAGGCCTGTGTTTTTGCCAGTGCCATGTGGATTTTATCACAAAAACTTTGTAGTATAATTTCAGGTCTGGGATTGTGATGTCCTCTGACTTGTCTTTGTTGCTTAGAATTGCTTTTGCTATTCTGGGTCTCTTCTGGTTCCAAATGGATTTTAGGATTGTTTTCTCTAGAGCTGCGAGGTATGCTAATGGTATTTTGATTGGATTTGCATTAAATCTGCATAGCAGTTTTGGGAGAATGGGCATTTTCACTATGTCAGTTTTTCCTGTGCAAGAGCACAGAATATTTTTCCATTTTCTGATATCCTCTTTGATCTCCTTTTTTAGGGTACTGTAATTTTCACTGTACAGATCTTTTGCATCCTTTGTTAGATTAATTTCTTTCTAATAGTTTGATTGTCTCTAGTTTTTAATTTTGTAAGTCAGAAAAACAGAATTTCTTGTTGAGGTACCTATCTACTACTATCTTCAGCACTTTGTCAAACTAAAAGTGAAAAGTATATTACTCATACCGTGCTCCATCTTGGTTTTGACTCCCCTCTGGGCTTCTATCATACTTGTCCAATCTCCAGTATTTTATATCATTATTTTATTTTATATTTTGCTTAGAATTTATAATTTTTATCTGTGGAATGGCTAGATCTGGTAGTACAATCAACTATAATACAAGTACAAATCCATAATTCCTCAAATGTAAGTCTTTTATATCTAAGTATATTACACTATGCAATAAAAAGTTATTCACTAAAATTGACTTAATATTGTTTTATGTATCTGTTATTTTATTATTTATTTATTCATTTATTTTCGGTCTTTTTGAGACAGGGTCTCACTCTGCAGTTCAGGTTGCCTTGAACTTACCATGTAGCCCAGGCTGGTCTCAAACTCACAATGATCCTCCTGCCTCAGCTTCCCATGCACTGGGATTATAGGCATATGCCACCATGCCCAGTTTTTGTATCTGCTATTTTATAATTAAGTTATTTTGTTTAAATTATTTATAGTATAAACAGATGTTTATAATTTATGTTGTATCAATGTATTAAAATATATTAATCATATGCTTAATAATATAACAATCTATATTATTTTTGCATATACAGCATAGTTATTGTTTTTCACAGTAATTATAAAATTCATTTTAGTAGCACGTCTCTAACATGTAGGATATGTTTCAGAGTTTCTTTAAGATCCGTCTCAGGTGTTACTGACTCTTAAGATTTTCTTCAGGAGCCCATCATTCTCTCAGCCTCTGCTCCTGAATATCACGATTATTTTCACTCCTTCATTTACTGTAGCCTACCACAATTGTAAATTATGTGTCATTGCTTCCACTACTCGGAGAAGTGCTTAAGGAACAAAGCACTCCCATATTGCTGCAGCGATGCCCGACATGATGGATGCATGTTGGATTGCAGCAAACACTTTAAATGGCATCTGCTGTCTTCCCCAAGGAAACTGAACATGCAGGGTGAGTGTTCTCACCTTTACTTACAGATGTGGAAAATGAGACTTAGCCATTTACAGATTTGCTCAGGGTCACACAGAAAGAAAGTGACAGTCAAATCTATGTTTCGTGTTCAGAGCTAAGTAGTATGTGTTGAACTGGTACAAAGGATTTCTTTTTGCCTTCTGAGCAAGTTTACTAATAAAAGATAACTATAAGTAGTTAGTATATCTAAAA
>RJWT010011938.1:0-22834 GCA_004365215.1 Cuniculus paca
ACTGCTTCTGCAAAGGAACAAGAAGATTGTTCCATCTGTTTCACTTTGCCAGTTGTTTTTTGTTTTCCTTAGCATTTTTCTGGAATAGCCTCATTTTGCTTTCTTACCACCCAGTGCCCAGAATTAATTCAATGGAGCAAAATATGAGATGTCCTTAAACAAAGATCAGACTATCTAGAAAATTTCTTTTTGTTTGTTATGATCCAAATTTTTTTTAGGGTTGTGCCTACTTTGTTGTTATTTTTGAAAGAAAGAAAGAAAGAAAGAAAGAAAGAAAGAAAGAAAGAAAAGAGAAACAAACAGCTGGTGTTTAACGACTCTGTCAGACCCAATTATAAAACATCAACTAGTTACTTTGATTTGTGTGTCTCCATGCCATGGGTATACTTAAAAACATTAGCTCTGCCAGCACTTGTTTTGGCTTGTTTACATTTATCTTTTAAATGTATAAGACTATCGATGGCACCTCACCAAGGTCATAACCCCTTTATAATCATTAATTTTTAATCTGGAAAAGAGTGGTAGAAGCAGCACGACTCATCTGTATTTACTTGTGAGCGCGAATGAAAATATACAGGACTCAAACACTGGCTAAAATAATCCAGGAAAGCCCCGCCAAAGGTCAGCAATGTGATATCATTCTGTTTGCAAAAGCAGCAGCCCTTTATTTAAAATACTTTCCCATTTAATTTAATTACCCTTGAACTTCCTTTTGAGGGTTTTGAAAAATATATATGTGGGGGGTGTGGGGGAGCTCAGCATGTTAAAGACTGTCGCATGAGTGTAGGCTTAGACTAGGTCCATCTTTGGATCCAGTTGTTTGGCCTGGTTAAGTCACCATTGTCCGTTTTGAAAGGCAAGGTTTTGGTACAGGCAGGGTTGAGTTTTCAGCAGTCTCTACATTGCTTGTTCGGATTTGTGATAAAATTAAAAAGCCACATGAGAAGTTATAGGTTGGTTGCTTCATGCCCTATTTCTTGCTTTTCAGATTTACAGATATTAATGATACCTCGGGAAACCTTGACTTTAGTCGTCTGTCTCCATCACGAAACGACTACTGGGCCATGCTGGCCTACAACAGGTCCAAACTCTGCAACATCTTGTTCTCCAATGAGCTGCACCGCCGCCTCTCCCCACGCGGGGTCACGTCCAACGCCGTGCATCCAGGGAACATGATGTATTCCTCCCTTCACCGCAGCTGGTGGGTGTGGTCACTGCTGTTCACGTTGGCGAGGCCCTTCACCAAGTCCATGGTAAGTGGACGGCTTCCGGCATCCAGCGTCGTGCACAACCTTCAATGCACCTCTCAGGAGGGCCCTGGGGACCTCAGACATGTGTGGCTGTGTCCCCTTCTCCAGGCTTGTCACTAGGAGTGTGGTCTCCTTGACCACATCATCATGCCGGTCCAAGCCTTGGAGAAAGGTTCCTGAGTGTGCTTGCATTGGCTGTAGATTGAGTCGGTTTCTTTGAAGAAGTCCTGGAGGGCTAGATAGGAGATGTGGTTTTTTTATATCATGTGAAGTATGACTGAAGGTCTTGATGGAAGTGATGATGTGTTTCCTTTTGATGTGATTTCTGTTTTGACTGTGAAAAGTTTAAAATCTATTGTGGTGCCTGCACCCCTAGGGAACTCTGTGTTAACAGGTGGAAAATACAGGTTTGTGGTTTGAATCATTAGCAGGTGTGTTTTTTTGTGTGCGTTCACAGAGAATCTGTATCAGATGTTTTGATTCTTCATTTAGTGGAGAATTTTTTGCAACTTCTTCTGGAGGAGACTTTGTGGCTGCAATGGACTTCATTCTTTATGTTCCCCAAAATGAATCTTTTTGGGTGAATTACTTCACTGTGGTTAAGTGAATAGGCAGTATTTAAATTTTTGATGGTTGTTTATCAATGGTGTCTACAAACTTCTTCCATAAAAGTATTTTATTAGAAAGTAATTTGAAAGCAGAAGGTACATTTTACACCATGTATTTAGTTGCCTACTTTCCTAAACCATAGACCTTTAAAAATGTTTCCCTCTTCATGAGCATCAGGATTTCAGTTACTGAAACATAACATTGGCACAACAAAAATTAACCTTTCCCCAAAAGCAGTTTGCCTTTTAGAAGTATCACCAGCAAGAACATCATCCAGCTGATCTAACTGCCACTGAGTCGAGTCGGCTTTCTTCTCCTTCTTTTGCTCCCACCTATCGTCTCTGTCCTTCCTGCTTGTGGGCAGCTTTTAAAAGAGTAACACCGCTTTTGAACTTCTGAGGAGAAAACAAGTCAGCACATCTTTTATTCTAATCACCCAACTGGTACTTATACATAGTAAATGTGTTCCAGGATAGAATACTCAAGATCAGAAAAGAAGGTGTGAAGAGATACGGAGAGTGTTCTCCACCTCATGGGGTAACGTTGATATCTGAAAATAGATGAGCAAAACTCACCTATTGATTCCAGGGTTTAGAAATTTGCCCACTGCTTCATTCTCATTACTGGGTAAGAGCAGTTCACTCTACACAGCGCTTTGTTTGGTAATAATTATGTCGTTAGAAATGTGGGTCTCAACTTGGGCAAGTCGCTTTGGGTTTCTGAGTCCGGATTCTTATAACTAGAGTGTTGATGATATATGATGTTATAATGATTGACAGTGATGAATAAAATATGCATAGTGTTATGGTTTGTATATAGGTGGCCCCCACAAGCCTCATGTAGTCATGGAAGTGGTGGAATCTAGCGTTTGTGACTGACTTGTTGTCTAGTGCTGGGATTGGCGGTGTGAGTTCTGCACCCACCCAGGGGTGGAACCGACATACAATGTAAGGTCGGAATGGCGTGTTTTTACCCTCTTTGGCATGGTTTGCTCTTGCTGCTTGCAGCCACCATGAATGTCTGCCCCTCAGCCATGCCACCCTACCTTGGAGCCAACTGATTATGGACTGAAATCTCCTGAAGCTGTAAGCTAAATAAACCTCTCCTTGATTCACTTTGGGTGTCAGGTGCTTTGTCCCAGCAACAAGAGAAAAGTAACCAAGACACATAGTGATGGACATACAGTTTCAGTGACGATCGTAACCTGGTAACTTATGTGGTACCCACTGGCCACATGTGGCTATTGAAGTTTTGAAAGGGGAACTGAAATTTTTATCTTCATTTCTTTCCAGCTAGTTTTAATTTTACATAGCCACATGGAACTAGCAGCTGCCGTAGTGGAGATCACAGTCTCCACTGTGATCTCAGGGGTCTACCATATTGTGTAATAGATGTGCGGCATTTCTTGCCAAGATGGCTGTTGCTCTTGTTGTTCTAAAATGTTGGTCCTGAAGAGTCTTTTCCAAAGTGTGCTTATTGCTGATGGATACAGCAAGCATCATGGGGCTTAAAGGAGTCTATAAATTGGGGTCCTAGTGGAAGCTGTTGTGGGAAGAAAGGGACTCTATCTCTGGCTGTAAAGGCCCAAGGAGAGGGTTACTGGCAAGGTCAGAAAGGTGTCTCAGTAGAGAAGCCCTGATTCGATGGTATCCAACCTGCACATCTGGTCTCTGTCCCTACATAATTGGAACTATAGCCCCTTTGCATTCTCCAAATGGTTCTCTCTTTTTTTTTTTTTAGATGAGCAAAAGGACTATGAGGATTATGCAGTTTGTATCTGAGTTTAGATTCTTGTTAAAATCCTCACTAATAATATATTTACACATTTAGGTTCTTATTAATTTTTAGCCATTGAGGTTCCATGTTCCTCAGTATATGAAGAGGTGAGATGGAGGCTTTGAACTTACTCATCAAACTCACAACCAGTTGCTTCTTTGTCATCCGCATCAAGGGCTCTGTGTGCCCATGGAGGAATAGCATGAGTGTCGATATTGGCCTGGTCCCTTTCACTGGCAGGGAAAATGGGCTGCTTGGAAAGAAAGGTCACCCTCATGTGCTGTCCTGTGTAGGTGGCTTGTCGTTACTACCCTTGTGGTACGGCAGGTGTTTCTTGGTTAATACTGCACTTCAGCCATGTTCATGCAGACATACTTTTGGACAGAAACCATGCACTTGCATCGCCATTCCCACCCCACGTCAGGCTGGCTTCCTCTATGTGCCTGAAGAAGTCAGCATGGAGGTAATGCCCCGTTACCCGACGGCTCGCGCTTACGTCGTGCTGCGTCGTAGCTCCATCTGCATTTCACCTTAGACAAAGGGTCTTCCTTCTGCTGTGAGTGTGGCTAGAGTGCGCTTCCCATCGGGTGAGGTCGAGGAAGGAAGGGGCACAGCCCAGCCTGTGCTCGGAAGCCCCTCTTCCCTTCTCCGCTGCGGCCGGCTCCCTTAAGCATTAAACAGCAGTATTCTAATATCAACGTCCCTTTTTTATTTGCTGTGACTTGCTGTGACTACGGTGATTTTAGTTACAGTAATTAGGTCACCCTTCATGGAGTCAGGCTATTTTAAGTGCCTCTTTAAGGAATATTGTTGCAGATCAGTAATTTTACAATTGGATGTTCTTGTGCAACTTTATTAAATGTAATCTGTCTTTTAAATGTTGCCCTTTTACAGTTATACATTTCTAATTGTTGCTGTAAATGCATTATCACTTTGAAATTAATTAATTTTTCCATTTTGGCCGCCTGCAGTATAATAATCACTAATGAGAAACTCGTAGGGATTAATTCTCAGCACAGCGACCCCTTCCGACAAAGCCACATCTCTGCCACCCTCTTCAAGAGATCCAGAGGCTGGGACAGGTGTGCTAGGGGATCTTGGGGAAAGAAACATTTATTCTTTCTCCCTCTAATTTGTAATGAAATAGAAATAATGGATAAAAATGGAAATAGCGTTATTTTAAAATGTGATTCCAAAAAAAAAATGCAGGATTTTTCAAAAGCTGCTGCCTCTGAAACATCTTAAAGGAAATTAAAGTTTTTGGACAGCTTTCTCTAATGAAGTCATGTGTACATTTTCTTTCCTTACTGTCTCTGTAGCTTCTTTTATGCAATTAAAATACTCAAAAATTATATCTTACCTGTGCATTGTTAATGTGTATTAGTCTCTATAGTTCATTTTTACATGCATATTACTTCACGGTGTTCAATTCACAAAACCTGACATATGGTATAATCTGGTAACCTAAGAGATCTTCGGGGGAATTCTAACTGTCTCAGGTGTTGCATGCGTGACAGTTTTGGAATCCTACCACACTCCCATGGGTGATGCAACTTGGCAATTTAAGCCAGATATCATGATGTTTTTCATATCAAAGTCTATGTTCCCACTTATCCCTCCTAACAGTTCTGCAGTACTAGATTATTATTGTTACTTTTTCAGTTGGAAAACACTGAAAGCTTACCCATCCTGTTCAAGAAAATTCAATTCCAGTCTTCAAAACCTTCGCCAGTTACTCCCAGGTCTTTACTGTGTCAAAGGCACCGTAGTGCCCCTGCCATATGTATCTAATTGTGCAGTTAGGTTTCCTTAACATGTTTGACAGCACCTTCATGAAATCCACCCCCATCTTTTTCCACATAAACTTCCAGTTCTGGTAAACAACATCTTTGCCAGAGGTCCTTGGGTCCAGGCCAGTGCTGTGTGGATCGGCATGTAAATTTGAAGCTGAGCACCATCACGTGCCTCTTAGGGTGTTTTGTGCAACCAAATATTTGTGTTGGCAGGTAACAGTAGAAAGCATATCATGTGTTAGGGCAGCAAGAGCTTAGCAGATGTTTTAGGGAACTGCGTTTTCAAATCATTTTACATTAAAAAAAAAAACTGGAGTTTGTAGAACTTCTGAAACGATTGGGTTTCGTTTCCTGTGGATGTAAAGCCAGTCATTGTGCTGAGTTTTAACAGATGTGCAGCTACCCGGCTAATGGATGGACCTGCATTGCTAGTTCTGTTGCACAGTTATAAATTATAACTAGAAAAAAGCACGCGATGTCATTCTTGTAACCTTCGGGAAAGCCAAGCTGGGTAATTCTGCCCTTGAATAACCTGCAGCAGGGTGATTTATAGACACACAATTTAAAACATAATGAATGAGATAATAGATGTTGATTTGTTCTTTAAATTAGTATTTTAGAAAAACACTTCTCCCCCTTACCCACTTTAAATACCTGCTGCTGACTACACTGTAGATTCTATCAAGGACAAAACTTCTCTGTGGCTTTTTATTGGTGCATGGGTGTCAAGCACAAGGTAGTCTTTTTTAATTCTGGGAGAAGGAAATGCGATTTGCAAAGTCGAGATTTCAGCATAGTCTTCACACATCTAAACATGTCGAGACTCCTGAATGAGGGTGGAATTCTCCGGCCACGTGGCTCTTGTCTGTCCAGGTTTGTTAGCAAAGTGGACTCTCAGGACCCCTCTGTGTCTGGGCCACACTTGAGCTGTCCAGCAGCAATGCCTGTGGTGGCCGGGCCCTCCACCCCCACTGGAATGCTTACCACAAGCAAGCTAATATACATATCATGACTTCACATAATTATCATTTGTATGTGGGCATGTGGTGGGAATATTTAAGGTCCACTCTTCGCAATTCCCGAGTGTATAATGTGCTATTATTAAGTGTATTCACCAGGTGGTACAAAGGAGCCCAAGACTTTATTCTGCTTAACTGAAACTTTGGAAATTTTGAGCGACATTTCTTTATTCTAGTCTCTGCTGCTGTGAAGTTAGCTTTTTGGGTGCAGATATCAGTGAGACTAGAGTAATTATTTGTCTCCCTGTTCTGGCTCCTTGCATAGCAAGGGGGCACTTTTCTTCTTGTTCTGTCCTAAGGATTGTTGTAGGTGTCGGTGCTCCTGAGGAGGGCGCTGTGTTGGCCACAGGAGGGCGCTACGCTGGCCATAGGAGATCACTTCTTCCTGGAGTCGTGTAGCCAATAGGGCCGAGTGCCCACCGAGGGAAACTACTGAAGTCAGAGGGCCAGGCTGGCTTCCATGCCCCCTGTTTTAAGCTCTCCTGGTTTCTGTTTTGCCTCCCATCAACAGCACACCTTAGCTTTGAGGAAAGATTGGCCCTTGTTAAGAACAAAAGAAAGGCCTTGTGAGGCTAGAGCATCTCATGACTAGAGCTTTTCCACTTTGCTTTACAGTGTTTTAAGTCTGGCTCGGCCTTTGTTCCTGAATGAGTCCCCAAGAGGGGAAAAAGTGACTATCTGGCCTTAATATGTGTGACAAATTATTTAATGAACATTTAACCAAGATTTGAAGTTCCCTTAGTTTTATCTTCCTCGTTTCTTTTCTTCTCAGGGCCCGCTGGCATTTCAGTAATGCACTGCCTCTTTATAACTCTCTTTCTAGCTCTTTTATTACTTTTTTTTTTAAGTTAGTGGTGCCTTCTTTGATCCTCCCCCTTTTCAGTTTCCTTTTCTCCAATTTCATACTTCTTTCCAGTAATTTTTGGCCTCGGTGTAGTTTAGCTATGGGAAGCCAGTGGGATTAAACAGATGCCAGGAGTTTGTGTTGCCCTGTGACTTTCTGGAATGTTCCTTCCATGAACATTAATTTCTGTGTAACTCACCAGACACGTTGACTTTTCCCTGTGAGGTGAATAGTAATATTTTTTTTTTAGCAAAAATGAATAGGAGTCAAGCCTCCTCCTCCTGCTCCTCCTGCCTGCTTCTTATTGCGCTAAGGTAAATCAACTACAGCCCTGTCCCCAGGTTCCATGAAGATGCCACGTGGAGGCCGAGCTCCCTGCACCTGGGCTCACCTCAGCTAATGGGATTTTAGGATTTGCTTCATGTAAACTGTCCTGTGTTTTCTGAGCAATTGTATATTTTCCATCTGTCCTTACCTTTTCTGGGTCTCAGTTTTCTTATGTCTTTGATGAGTCAATTAACTAAGATTTATTGTCTGTGTGTTTATAGAATAGTTTAATTTGAAAGCAAATCAAAAGGGAGGACTAATGCGGATTCATAGGCTTTTTATTCTGCCAGATTTGTATGGAAAAGTAAACTCACCACCACATAACCATCACTGTTATTTCATAAAAGAACGAGTATTTTAATACTAAAAATTGTGGACAGGACACAGTTGTGGAACAAAGCAGTCTTGCAGTGGAATATATTTGATTTCAGAAAAAACTCGTTACTGGGTTGCTGTTTTTCTCCTTGTTGGAAATGGTGGCCTTTCCCATGAGCATGCCTGGCCCAGAGAACCCCAAAGTTACCATTTCAGCTTCATAATTCTGAATATCTTTTGGGTCCCACATTTCAAACCTATAGCAAAGCTACCAGCCTCTCAGTTAATTGAGTATTGAATCAGGTGACCCCATCTGCGAAATGCAGACCTATTTAGACGCGTCACATAAGGGAGTGAAGGGCAACAAAATCTACCTACTGTAGTTTTGGTTTTCTTTGTTTCTTTGTTTTTTTAATACGATACCATCTCTACTTTCAGAAAGGATTTAGACATTAGTGAGTAAAAAAGAAATGCTGGAAGCTGAGCTGTGCCTCAGTAAAGGTCATCTGTGGACTGCAAAAGGCTTGGCGCAGGGCTTTTTGATGTTCATTCATTCATTCATTCATTCACAAGTAGTGTTGAATGTCTCCCATGGGCCAAGGACTCAGCTAGAGCTAGAATGATGAGCAAGGTCCCTGTGCTCATAAGGACCGTGTGCTGGGCGGGTGAATGATTAGCAGAGAAGTGAAGAAAGAACCAGTTAGATTTCAGACTGTAAATACCTTAAGTTACTTGAGTAACTGTTTTTCCTTGTTCATCTTCAAAGAACTAATGTGATCAATGTCAGTTAGAAAACAAACAAACAAATATCAGGAAACAGCATTACTAATGTTTTTGATGAGTGTATCTCTTGCTTTGCTTGGAAAAATGGGCTGGGAATTTGGACCAGGCAATTAAATGAGAGGTTATTGTATGGATTGATAAAAGGCCTTATTTTCTTGTTTTGCATCTAGTAAGAGGTTGAGAAATGTCGGTGGCACTGATGTCTTTTTGCTCTTCCAGTACAATGAAAAGATACCAGTAAGGATGACCCATAAAACTCATTAGTAACCTAGCGGTTTACTGTGAAGTGATCATCCAGTGGGTATAGCATAGTCGAGATGGTGTAGCAGAGTGTTTTGTATGTGTACCAATTCCATACCATGAATGCACTTATTATGTGTCATTACCATACACCAAAAAAAAAAATCAAAAAAGAGCATTTTGTCATTGATAAAGTATTTTTCAGACCTTGGAGGGGAAGTACGACTGATGTCTGCACTTTGGAGTCTTGCCACCTGCCTGCTCTGTGTCCCTGGCCAACTTCCTGAGGTGTCTGTCCCTGGCCTGGCATTGCTGTCACACTGGCTACTGCCCACCTTGGGCCAGTATTTCTGAGGAGTGGAGAGGGGGAGGCTGGAAAGTACTCGGAAACATTTCACAAGAACTCAGTGAATGCCAGCAAGTATTATTACTATTTTGATGACTTTACTACTGTCACCATTGATAGTATAATAATTATTGTAAGTGTTCATTATTGCTTCATAAAAATACTCACTATGATGTATTTTATCACTATTTGGTGGTTACTGATTATAAGACCATATATATATTGAGTTAGATGAACCCCTGTATCTTATGCTTTCTTTACTGTGTTGAGTGTTCATGGTGACAGGATATCTTATTTATTCTTATACTCTGTCCAGGATATTGCCTTACAGGAAAAACAATTTTTATAAATGAGCATTTTTTGCCTTTCTTTTTTGTCTTCTTTAAAAATTTTACTTCCTGTCAGTACATGTTTGTAGCACAGAGTGTTTGCATTCCTGTGTGGAGCGGGTACATATACATAACACATCTTAATTCTTTTTCTCATCCACTTCCCTTTTCCTTTCTTAGCAGTCAGAACATTTGATATTGTAGAAGTCTCATCCAGTTAGGTTTGCTGTGCAGCCTCAAAAGAAAACATGTGCAGATGGAGTTTTCAAAATCACAGAAGGAATTAGAAGTATGAGTGAGTACGTGTCTCCAATTGCAATGATAATGACAATGTATTAATTCTGTGATCGCAAGTTATTTCTTAAGCATGTGCCATACATTAGTCGTTCTCTGCTGGCAGTTGATTTCATCATCGCAGCAATTATAGAAATTCTAGGAAATTGTTTTTGTCTTTTTATAGATGAGGAAACTGAAGTGGGTTTTTTGGTTTTGTTTTGTTGCGCTGTTTTGTTTATTTGAGACAGGGTCTCACTGTGTGGTCCAAGCTGGTCTTGAACTTGCTATATAGCTCGGGCTGGCGTGGAACTCACTATCCTCTTGCCTTAGACTTCTGATGCTAGAATTACAGGCGTGCACCACCACACCTGACTGGAAACTTCAGAGATGCTAAACAAATGGTCTTACATCACTTACTTATAAGTGGCAGGGACAGAATCCAGTGCAGGTTTACTAGGGGGCAAACTTGTGTTTGTAATTACTTCAGCTGTACGTATGTATATCGACATACTTACTGATCACCCCTCTTAATCCATTGTTCCAAAGAGCAGTGGTAAGAAATTAGGGATTAATGAGAGGCAAAAAGAAGTGCATAAGTGAATGTGTCCTTGAGAAAGGATAAAATTTGTGCAAGGTTGCATTTCTTAAACCTATGCACCTGTCACTAGGGAGTTGGAAGAGGACCTGGAGCGAAGGCGAACTTTGTTCTAAGTCATTAACTGCCAAGGAGAACAGCAGAAGCTACTAAAAGTTCTAGGACAGATGACCCTGATCTTCTCCTGTCCCTAGTTCCTGCACTGAGATAGTGATCTGTAGATATGTGGTCTCTTTTGTAAAGCTGATAGAAAGAACGACCAAAGGCACCCAAAATGGAGCAGAAAATATTCCTGGTTTGAGTAACACAGAAAGATAGAAATTGATAATAACTTTATGTATTTGTTATCGATCACTGCATGACACATGAACCTCACATTTAACAGCTTAGCACTATACTTTTGACCCCACGGTTTCTGTGGGTTAGGAACTGAGTTTGGGTTAAGGGCCCTCTGCTTTTTAGTATCCCAGGCTGCACTTAAGTTGGCAAGAGTCATCTCAGGACCCTATAGAGATAGAATCCTCCCAAGTTCATGTAGTTGTCCCAGGACTAAGTTTCTTGGGGTCAGTAGTTTGAGGATTTTGGTTCTTGTGGTGTTTGGATTCTTGATGCTTTGGTCTCTCCCCTACAGCAGCTGGCTTTATGTCAGCCAAGAAGGACAGTCACTCCCCTGCAGAGCGGAAGTTACAGCCTTCTGAAACCTAACCACACAAGTGCCGTCTCACTGCTTCTGCCATATTCCCACCTGTCAGAAGCAAGTCACAGGGTCTGACCATGGTTTCAAAGGGAGACCATTTCACAGTGATGTGAGGACAGAGAGGCAGGGGTCACTGAGGGTCATCTTCCAGTCTGCCTACCACTCTGTGCAAGTTGAATTTTGGTTTGCTTTTCTGGGTCTCTTGGTGACAGTAAGTCCTGGCCTAAAGTCAGAAATCTGCTCTCAGTGCTTCTTTCCTTGCCTTGCACTTCTCCTATCTGCACCCCATCTTTGCTTTTCTGGTCTTTTCTGTTTCTGGACTGAGAGAGGCATCAAATGCACCTTTTTTTTTTTATGTATTCATGCATTTCTGCTTCATGATGGGAGATGATTTAGTCCTTTAATAAGAAAGCTTATGAAAAGAGTAAAGAACAGTGTGGACCATGTTTCCTAAAGTCAAGTAGCCGTCGTCATGCTGCGTTAGTAGAGGGTGCCCATGTGAATCGACGCTCCACATTTTCTTTTTAAAGAAATTTTTGTTGCTGAGATTGGATTTAAGTTTCAAAAACTGGCCAGAAACACCAGACTTTTTTTTTTCTAGGTTGTAAAACTAAATAAGGCTCCCAAACCATTTTAAAACCCATGTAAAATATGATTCTGTTTTTTTCAGTATGTGTAGAATCCTAGGATTTGTTGTTGTTTGTTTTTAAGCAAAATGGAAAGGTAAAAAAAGAATAAAAATCTCCTTTTTTTCTTTTTTTTTCCCCAGAAAATGTGGTGGAGATTGATTTTGAATACTCAAGTTTGATTTTCATGTCATAAAACCACCCATGTCATAAAATACCTTATGTAGTAATATTCAAATTTCCCCTGTGAAATACCGAGCTCTTTTACTGAGCTGGGCTTTGCTCGCTTCTTCACGTGCCACCTTGTGTAGAATCTGTACTACTTTAAACATTTCATTCTTGAGTTTCATATGATGGGGTCTCTTTAATCATTTACATTCTGAAAAAAGAAAGTGAAATATTCTTTAAGAAGCCAAAGTAATCCACGAGAATATATGGTGTTTGTTCAGCTGGATATCTTATTTATTTGAAGTACTGAGAGAAATCTCTTCTGACTGCTCAAAAAAGAGAAGGATAAACAGTGAGAGTATCCAAGTAATCTGAGCTAGAAAGTTCCCTATTTCAGAGAAAAGTTATAAAAAGTATATTTGCTAGATCCAAAACAAATACTGTACATCAACTACTGAGACTTGCATAATGTTTTCTTAGTATTCTCACTCTTCTAAAAGAAAGAGAATACCCTATAAAACCTGGGAACTTTAATTTTTTGGATATTTTCATATTCCTGGGCAGGTGAACAAAATAAGCCCGCTTTTTCCTTTTTAGAATGAGGCATCTTTTGGTTTCCGTGTATGCTGTGTGCTGTTTGTCCCTCTGTAAATTCTCTATAACAATAAAAGACCAAGTAATGAAATTAGCATGGCTGAAGTCTCAACATTAAGCCTGAGCAGATTTCCTATAAGGAAGACATTAAGAAGATGTCTGAGATAATGTAAATACCATATTTTTTCAAAAGGATTAGATTCCGGGATATACCCAGTCATGAAAGTAGTATAATTTTCTCCTCTTTTTTGTCCTTGCATTCAAAGCGTTCTAGAGAGCTGGCAGACTTCCTGTGGATGCCAAGTAGGGCAGCACACTGTGCTCCTGTGTGCTGGCTGGGAGGGCTGTCTGGGGTGGGGGCAGTTCCTTTCCCCTTACACTTCCCCTCCGGTGTTCCACCCACCAGTGTCACTTTGTCTCATTGCCGGGCCCAGTGATCTGTAGGGTTCATGGTGTACCAGGGTGGAGGTCTTTTGGATCCAAAGCCAACATAAAAACAAACTTGTGAATGATGCGACTCACCTTGACCGAGTCCACCTGCCCATTGACTTGCTCTGGGCAGTTTGTAGTGTGAAGACTGGAAACACAGGCTTTCTGGCTCTCAGGGGACACAGCCAACACCAACGACTCACACTCACTCAGGCAAACTTTGTGCCAAGCTCTGCTCTAAGTACCTTCCTCGCACCAACCCATTTATTTCCACTGTCCAGGGAAAGAGGTGAGAAAGGCATGTTTATCTGTTTGCCTGGAGAAGGATTTGATGTGGTGTAGCAGGAAAGCTATACATAGGCTTTGAAGTTGAAGAAACCGGGCTCTTCATGAATCCCCGTTCTTTGAGTGACCCTGTCATCGGTGGCAAGACACACCATCTCCCTGTGCTCATTTTCTTTTACTCTGTGAAACAGAGAAAGCCATCCCAGTGTTTTGAGGTGTTTAGGCACAGCTCCAACCTATAGGATATAGTGGAACTTGGAAATTGTTCATTTCCATCCTATCCTACTAGTTAATGTGGCCTGTCCTGAAATCTTACTTATTTTCAAGGACCTGTAGAACAGCTGTTAGCAAGAATGTTATTTATTTCACGACTCTAGAACATGTGGAGTTAGGCTGCAGCAGGTGCGGAGTCCCCTTTAACTCCAGTTTTCTTCAGAACCCCCGAGGAACTGCCATAATCCTTCCATTTGATAATGAGATTATACCATGATGTGTTGTGGGAGCTCATTGTCAAAAATGGTATCAAGCCATATTAATTCTTATAGTTACCATATTAACTACCTTCAATTTTTAGTGACTCATACGCGTTTTATTCACCCAGGGCTCTGCCTGTTATTTCTTTAAGCATAGCCCCCAGGATCTCTTAACAATAGACCAAAATTAACTTTATCTTGGTCTGTGCTTCTGGACATATTTCTGTATTGTCCATGCTCAACAAAAGAGGGTATTGCAACACACTGGGAAAATGGATATTCTAATAAAGCTATTCAGTTTTTAGAATTTTAGAAAGCGTTTTTATAAATTCATTTCCTTTTGATTTTTATACTAGCCACTGATTCCTATCAAGAAGTATACCAGCATCCAGATGATAAATCTTTTAATCAGATACATGGGTGTGTATGCATATCTACATGGAATTACAATTCTTCAGGGACCTGGTACAAATATAATTAGTTTTTGTCTTTCTCTGTGTATTTGCCAGTTCCTTTCTGCTGTGCCTAGTATTATTGTCCAGTGAGCTACTTATATCTTCAGTATATCTTTGTGAAAATTTTAGGTGTTTTTGTTCAGTTCATTGAAGATGTTTTAGTAAAGACAGCAGGAGCTGGCAATGGCAACGCTAAAGAATGCTATAGATAACAAGTGCTCAGTAAATGGTTTGTTTGATCGCTTGTCATGTCTTGCAGATGTGATGTGCCCTTAGGAAATCTCTCTAGGATGAGGACAAGTGAGGCCAGTCATTTCAACCCTGATGTTTTTACTTGAGGATTTCAAAAAAACAAACAAACAAAAACTCTGTATTTACCAGAAAAACTATACCAACACTCATCATTTTTGCTGGAAGTATAATATTGGGTGAGTTCCATTAAAACAATTAAATACTTTGAGCCGGGTGTGGTAGCACATGTCTGTAATCCCAGCACTCAGTGAGGCTGACGCAGGAGGATCACTGTGAGTTCTAGGCCCTGTCTCAAAAAATAAAATAAAATAAGATAAAAACTGTAATCCAACTTTTAAACAACACAAAGATAATCTTTTTTCTTCCTCTTTTCTTTCCTTCCTTCCCATCCTTCTTTCTTTCCTTCCCTTTTTCTTTACATTTTTGCTTTAGGACTATCTGTTAGAAACATGAAACAATGTTTTAATGTAATTTAAGTATTCTTTTCTTCTTTCCTTGCTTCCTTCTTTCCTTCCTCCCTCCCTTCTAAATTTTCCTCACCAAACCATTTTGCCTTACACATTTTACAATGAAGGGTTCTTTCATTTGGTTTCTGTATATACCAAACTTTACAACATATTCCATTGTGATTTTTCTAGGATTGAGCAAATCTGTATTATACCACATGGGGTAGTTGTCACCAAATTTTCGTGATGGTTATTTCAATAGGTAATATATGTTAATTAGTTTAATGAAAGACCACAACTGATGTTTTAGCTAGTGCTTCAGAAATTCCTCAGCAAGGCCACTCCAGCTTGCTGCAGTTTCTCATTTACCTGGCATTAGTGGCTGAACACATTACTCTAATTGTCCCCTGAACTTCCAGTGTCTTGGATTACTTTGGAAGCCTTGCCCTCCCTATGCTAAGTCAGGGTACATCATGATGATGGATAATGATGTCTTGTTTCTCTAAAAGGGTATCTTTCAAAGTTTTTTGACTGCTTGTAAAGTTTTTTTTTTTATTGTGGAATCCAGTTCATATATACTTATACATGTTTGTGTATGTGTTTATAATATGTATATTTGTGAGGGTCTAAAACAAATGTCTTATGAAACAGTGATCTTAACTATGAGCAATATTTTCTGATTTTTTTCTTGGTTGTATTTTATATGTGGAAGTCTTGATCGAAACCCACATTTCAACATCTACTACCACTTATACCACCCCTCATATCCTTATGCCACCCCCGAGTCCATCTTGTGAGGACTGCTGCTCTAGAACTATTTGATCTGCTATAGTCTGCTAAACCTTCCCTGAGCGCCTTGTGTGTCAAGTTCTGACTTAAGGGGTAGCAGATGCAAAAATGAGCCAAATATCATCCTCACCATGTGATGCTTACCTTTGAGGGGACAGAAACAAGAAAAGGTTAGAGTGAGGTGAGGCGAGGTGAGTACCAGTGAGGACATGGTACCTTCTGGCTTTGGAGTAGACATGAGAGTACTCAGAAAAATTTGAAGAGCCAGGGATTTAGCTTAGTGGCCTAAGTGCCTGCTTGGCAAGTGCGAAGTCGTGAGTTCGATCCCTGGTACTGCAAAAAAAAAAAAAAAAAATTGAAGAATGAGATGACATCTTTCCTGACACAGCATGTGTAGGAGGTAAGTGTCTAGTCACAATAAAGAGCGAGTATTTTAGGTATACTTTGCAGGTCTGTGACTAGGGACTAGGAATACAATTAAGGGGGATAAACTCTGTGATCAAGATAAATAATATTTTAATGCAATATTTTTGGGAATAACATTAATATCATAATAAACAAAATTTCAATTTAAAATCAAGACAGAATTGGTACTATAGCAAAAGTTCAAGTAGTGAACATGAATTTGTAATGACTTGCGCCTCAAGGAGGTGAAGGAATTCAGATCTCTGGATTATATATTAAAATTGGTGATTTGACATTGCGGAAGTAGAAGTAGACATGAAGTTTTGAGGTATGAACTGAATATGGAAAATAAATATACAGGAGTACATATGGGATCTGTAAATTTCTGGATAAATTTGTTAATACGTACTCTTATGCAGATGTTCATTAAAGGAAAACGTTTTATATTTAAGTGCTATTTCATGTTTAACAAAATATTTTCTTGTGGTTTTTTTTTGTTTTTAAAGTAATATCGTTACATTTTTGCCTTGGGGATACCTGATAGAGCTAGTATAGAAAAATATTTTAACAAAATTTAAATTATTTTTCCTACTGCTAGATATGTTGTTTATTTCTATAATTACTAGACTGTGACTCTGCTGCAGCCTCTCTGAAATAATTTGGTATATCTTTTCATTGATGACATTTAGCTAATAATGTAAGACAGAGTCTAAGAAGAGCATATGTAGAAAATCCAAGTGTGACTTCCACAGCATTTATAAAAATTATCATGTCCATTCATTATTTAAATAGCTGTGACCTTATAGTGAATGCCAACATTAGCAAACCATGTTAACATGATTTAACATACGTAACGTAATTAGCAATGCCATCTGATGACAGACTATCAAATCATTGCATGTGGTGTTGTGGAACTGCCCCTCGCCCTCAGCAAGAGTCACTTGCATTGTTTGTAGCGGGGAGATGCACATTCTCTGTGGGCCGGCAGCCTTTCCACAAGCTCCTTAGAGAATTTTCCCAGAAGAGTCTCTCTTTGATGTTGAACTGTCATACAGTGTGTGCCCATTCTATAACTTCAATCTTAGATGCACCTAAAGGAGCTGGCATATGTTCAGATGGCTACTAGTATTCTCTGTGTTTGTGTGTCTGCACCCTTTGGTTTGGTTTTTTTTTTTTTTTTTTCAATTGTTGTCTTCATTAACAGATCCTATAGGCTTTTTTTGGATCTCAGAATGGTTCTTCTGGAACAGGATGATCCAGGAGTTAGCATGAGCTCTCCTGAAAATGTGTCGTTTATTACTTTCGGAACAGCAGCAAAAAGCTTTTGCTCCAGTCCATTTTTGCTGCTTGTTCTCTAGGTTCCTTCAAAGTAATGACTAGTTACAAATCCTTGGTACAAAGAGCTTCACTAAGTCAGTGTTGCCTTGTAACTTACCTGAAAATGCAGAGGTGAATTTTACCAAAGTAACTGGGTGGGAATATGAAAACTCTTTTTCTTGATGTGCTTGTTCTTTTCTACATGCACAAGTTTTTATTTCCAAGTGTCAAGATCTGTTTTGGAAAGTATCAATAACCACTCTAATAAGCCTCTGCCTTCACAATATTCACAGGGCCCACAGACTCACACATGACAATAGCACAAACTTTAGCAGCCTCCCTAGGACTTAGAGCTCACATTCTCTTGTTTCTAGGTGAGACAAACTGAGGTATCGCCAAGAGACCATGATGCATAACCTGGTCTGACAAAATTTGAGATAGAGACTTTCTTTTGGTTTTTACCCCTTTTCCCCTGTTTGTTTCCTTAGGAAGCGGTGTTGTCTAAAACATTTATTTATTCTCTTATTCCATATTTGTCCATACATGGTCATTTTAAATTATTTTGTAGTGTATAATAATAAACAGAGCATAAATTGATTTTTATCGATACTAGGAAAGGCAGGCAGACATTTAAAAACGTATGTGTCTTCACAAGCTTAAATACTGTATGATATCTCTCATTGGAGTGAGGCAGAACACAAAGACAGTGATAAAGAGACAAGGGGAAAAAAGTCCTCTCATATGGTAGTGATCCCAGGGAACAGAGAGGGGTGAGGAGGAGGGGAAGAAGGGAAAATGAGAGAAATAAAGATATGCCATGTACACGACCCTAATAACTCCAATAAATGTAAACATTCTATGCCATAACATGCACTAAGACAAATAATATCACCAAGTACAAGAAAGGCAATAGGGGAACCAGAGGAGATGGAGGAGGGGGAGGGAAAGGGAAGGAAATTAGACCAAAAAAAAAAAGAGCTATAATATGTACATGTAACCACCCCCCATGATGACTGTAAACTGAGTGACTTGCAAACATGTACTAATTAAATTAAATTAAGTTAAATTAAAAAAAATATGTGTCCATAGATCCTTATCCATGTATACATTCAGAGGAACACACAAACTCACACAAATACTAGTGAGCACCCATAGGTGGCGCCATGCTTCACCCATGTGTGTGTCGAGGGTGGAATTTGCTTGTTGAAGCAGAGTAGGGGCAGGGGAAGGCGACAGAATGATTAGTATGTCCTTATTGGGTCTGGGGAGGGAAAAACAAACCCTTCATTTCCAACAATTTCCATTCCCCGTGTCACCTCGGCATTTAATTTACTTCACTTACACGACTACTTGGAGTTTTCCCAGGTTAGTTGTGCCTATTAATTATAACCTAGAGGGATTATATTAGTGAACTAATGGACTACCGTATCCAAATGGAGGGCAACAGATGACTTGGGAAGGGCTAATTCGCATGCGCCGAGCTTGGCGAGATGAACCGAGGCTTCTTTTCGCCTTCTCAGGTGGCCATGGTTTCTTCTAACCTGAGAAGTTAGGGTAAGAAACAGGACCTGGAAATGTTAAGAGACCCTTTTAACGTCCCATTGCAAGACAGAGAGTTAATGCTCTTTTCACTAGCCTGTGAGACCTGTATCTTCTTCATTTAGTGAATGAGATACTCATTAAATGCATTTTGAGTGAAAGCATTTTTGTTGCACGACTGGATATTTCCCACTGGCCTATGAGGTAAGCATTGTTTTAAGATTCCATTGGTGGGTAATCTGTGTCTCTTGATGGAAAGGGTAGTGGGGGTCCATGATTCTGTCTTACCCAGGCAAAGAACCTCCTCTTTCCGTCTCTCTTCTTGCCAACCATTGAGGTTCTGTACTGTTTCTGCAATTTTTACCTGTTCTTGCTTTTCTTCATCTTTTCCATTTTAGTTTGTACGTATGAGTCCCTGAGGTATGTGGCATAATTGTAAGGTATCAGGCATCTGTAATGTTTATTAGAATTTAGAATTTATTAAATTTACATTGTACACTTATGTATGCTGTTATTAAAGACTACTTATGATTGTCCATGAATGTTCTTGGAAATCATCATCTAGTGTAAATGCAGTTGAGTACTTAAAAATAATACCAGTGACATGTTTGCATTCCTGTTCAGTCTGAAGGTCTGCCTAACGTTGCCAATGAAAATTTTCAGGGCTTAATTTTAAATTCCTGAGAAGTTATATGTAATAGAATCAGCAGTGAGTCTCTTCCCTAAGCCTACCAGTTCATGGAAAGGCTCTTCATTATTTTGGAACATCCCAGGGTTATCTTTGACTGGCTTATCTTTATTTTGCCTCTTTAAATTAATCAACCCAAAATTTAATTCATATTGAAAGTCTTTGTCTCTGAGCTTCAGTGGTTTTTTTTTTTTTTAATCTATCCAAGGTAAAAAGCCAAAGATCTAATTGGGGTTAATATTGAGGCTGTCCCAGACTCTGTGTTGGGCATGGAGGTAGGTGGTACAGCTTAGCATTTCAAAGGTAGATTTTCATTTTCAAGATGTCTTTATCCCCTGTCTACATATTTTTATTAACATGCATAGAGAAATACAAAACAGCAAAAGAGAAAAATATTTTGCAATACGGAAAAATGCCCAATTGCTTCTCTTTATGTAAATCCAAAATAATTTTCTTGCAGGAAAAGACTAAAGATACTCATTGGCTCTGTCTTCTTCCTCTGGATTAATCAAGTGGGATCGCTGCCTTGAGTTGCTTAGCTGCAAACCCCTGGCTTACAGGACTCCAGGCTCATGCGTTGCAGTAAGAGTTAAACACAGTGAAGATGACAGAATCTTCATAAAGTCAGGCTGTGTGCATCCTGGGAAAGTCATCCACAGCAGGCTATGTTTCTCTGGTGACCATAAAAACCAATTCCATCCAGCAGCTTGATCTGTAGGTGCTGGAGATTTTGCTGATAGTTTTTAAGTTGGGACTAATTTATTATTATTATTTTTAGGATATTTTAATACCTGATTTTACTCATGGTGTTAACTTACAGCATTTTCAGCAGGAATTAAACCAAGTCCATCATTCCCCAGGAAAGCACTTTACCCCTTGACTGTGGCCTCTGCAATCACTTGGCACATGCACAATGACTTTTTGCATGATTTCTTTTTTACTTTTTGTACAGGGAGCTGGGATGAGAATGGGGTCTACTTGCAGCAAAGTAGAAGTGAAATTGCTTATCATGCAGGTGTGGTACAGTCAGTAACCTGAGGAAGTAAAAGCTGCCCCGTGAATTTTGAAGTCAGCCTTTGAGGTCTTCTATTTGTCTTGTAGAAGCTGGCTAAAGATGAAAGCAAAGAATCATAAGTAGCATTTTCATGCTTTTCAATAGGTTCTGGGCAATCGGCTCATGAACCTGCATCTAAATGTGCACTATTAGCTTATAATAAGTCTCATTCATTCCCATATTGAGGTTGGCCCACAGTATCGGATATAGTGAGTCATTCTTGCAAATAGACTGATACACAGAGAGTTCATGTGGTTTTCCATGGAAATTGCACTGAAAACTACAGCCACATTTTAGAAGGGCTCAGTTTGTATTGTTTTCATTTGAGTATCCTTTGGATCCTTCTCAGACTTACATATGCAATGCAGGATGGTGGCGAAAAGCAATTACTGAGCTGGTGGGCCATGGGCCAAGAGAATTTTTATGTCATTCCACTTAATTTATTTACCACAGGAACATCCTGAGTTTTGAATTATTATGCCCATTTTGTAGATGAGGAAATTGAAGTTCTGAGTGACTTGCCTTGGTCATATTGCTTCTAGGTAGAGGACTTGTGGGTGGCACTCAAATGCCTGTGCTCAGCAATTGCCTTTCACTGCTTCCTTGAGCGTGTCCCTGCAGGGCACATCAGAGCTTCTGCAGGGTCTATCTGGACCCTAGGACTTAGCATAGTCACTGGGCTGGCCTTGAGTGTAGGACATGACACAATGACTGAAGAAGCTGGGCTGCTCCCCTGGGACTTGGGAGCCTTTGTGGTCAAGAGTTGGAAAGGGACATATTACAAGGATGGGTCCAGCCCTGCCTTTTGGGACATATGAATTGAGTATTGGAAGACATCAAGGTATGAATGGGGCATGTCTCAGGGCCATTCCTGACATTCCTGATTGGAATAGGGGAGGTTGTGTTTTATATATTGCTTAGATATTTTCCACTTAATTTTATGTGATAACCCGTCTTCCATTGTACTCTTTTGGCTTTTTCCTTTCTTTCTTTCCCAAATACTCTTGCTTCAAGTGCACAGATGTCTGCAACCCTGACAGAGACTACATCAATGTTAGATTAGCTGTCCTGCAGCTGCCTGCTCTTGTGGTAGAACACTGGCCCGAATAACTCAGATAGGCAGTTTGTAAAAGTGGAAACTGGCGTGACCTGTCCAATGACCTGCTATGTCTTTCCTTTTGAGGAACTGAAGAGTACATGCAACCGTTTGAGCTGTCATATATTCTGAATTAATCCAGGTCACATAGCAAAGGATTGGACCCAAAAGGTAGCATAACCTCTAAGGGATTTATTTGAGCTTTCAGTTTGCTGTTTTAGATGAGGAAACATCACTAGCTTCTCATCATAACTTTGGAAGTGTTTTCTTGGAAGAATAAGGGTGAGAAAATAGGGCCTCCAGATGACAAGAAGGGGTTGGTATTGCTAATCTCACTGAGTTCTCTCCACAACCGTTGCCCACATTTTCCATTTTAATAATGGACATCTACCGGTATTGGTGGTTGTCCAGCTATCCAGCCACTGCTGAAAGCTTGGTGCTACAATGAAGAAGGAACATTTGACATTTGAATTTTTAAACAGCCCAATTAAATTGATACAGCATATTACACTGTCCATGAATGGTGATATTAACTTTCACATATATTTCTTTTAAATCAGGGGGCCCACCGATCAGATCCTAGGTTCTCCCCGTGCCCCATATTTGACACAGGCCCTCCTACCATTCCAGCTCACTGTCTGGTGCTCTGGCATTTCCCGTGTTCCAAATGAGAAGCTAAGTTAGTAATGTCAGAAAGAGAAGAGAAAAAAAAATTAATAAAAAAGAGGAAGTATATTTGGAGAAAGTAGAGGATTCCAGGTACAGGAAAACTACCCAGATAAGCCAGTTATGTGTAGATGGAGCTCCGATCTCATTTTATGAAAGAGGAAATAAAGATGAGCCAGAGAGGTCCCACTGCAACGATCCCCACACCGGTCCGTCTAAATGGGCATTGGGCGAGGCAGTCAGAGGCAGCAGTTACTTCACCACAAAGCAGTTTTCAAAATCATGGCCATTCCCAGCGCCATACCCCTAACAGGTCATGCCTGAATACCTTCAGTGTGCAGTATGTAAAAGTA
>RJWT010011939.1:0-22853 GCA_004365215.1 Cuniculus paca
TCTCCAGCTCCTTATTTACAACAGCACCACTTTCTCTCTAGATGTAGCAGGGTGGGGTTGACCATCTGTGCTGTTTCTTTTTATGTGTCAGCTTGGCTGGACCATGCCCAGGTATTTGCTCAAACATATTTTGGATGTTTCTGTGAGAGTCTTTTGGACATGATTAAGATTTAAATTTGGATAAAGAAGAGTGCCTTCTGTAGTCTGTGTGGGCCTCACTCAATCAACTGAGGACTTCAGAACAAAGACCAGCTGACCTCGGCCAGCACAGAAATTCTACCCGTACCAGCCTCTGAACTCGGACTGCACCACCGGCTCTTCCCTGGATCTTCAGCCTAGCTGGCTGCCCTACAGATTATTGGCTTGTGTGTTCTAGAAATGATGACCCAACTTCTTTAAATAATCTCTCTTTATATAGATACACATCCTATCTATTCTGGCTCTCTGGAGAACACTGACTGACACTGTGTCTAGTACAGGGACACTTAAGAGAATGGATTTTAGAACTCAGTTATTTGTGTATCAATTTAAGAATTTTAATGGTGAGCTGAAGAGTTATATTTTTTTTAATCTTTGTATTGTGGTAAGTTATACACAACATAAATTTGCCATTTTAACCATTTTTAGGTATACAGTTCAGTGGCATTGAAATGCATATGCATTGTGCTATCATCTGCCGTCTATTTCCAGAACTTTTTAATTTTTGCCAAACTGAAACCTGTACCTATCAACAGTAACTCCTCAGTCTTTTCTCCCCTCATCCTCTGGCCACCACCCTTTTACTTTCTGTATCCATGAACTTTACTACTCTAGGTTCTCAAATCAGTGGAGTCATAGCTTTTGTTTTTTTGTGAAATGTCACGGTTCATTTGTTTTAGTGCATTATGTCAGAACAGAGCCCAGGAACTGGGATTTTGAGTGGTTTCCTTGAGTCATCACATCTGTACATTGGGAGCTCTGAAAGTATTAGCCTTTTGGGGTTCTGGGAATTAGCGTGTGGGTACATGTGTTTCACCAATACTAGGATCCTCTATGATTTGGTACTAAAGTTTCCTTTTCAAGTACTTCTGTCCTGCTCACAGGCATTCTGAGGCCATCACTCATCTAGCACCTGGCATGCTGTGTCTTAATGGATATTTGTGACCTGAATATATGCTTGGAAATGATTCTCTCCTCAGCTCTGGCCCCAGAGGGTCAATGACAGACAGACTCCCTAAGATGTGACAGGGGGAAAAAAATAGGACCACGATTATTTAAACTCTAGCAGTTTTCATTATGGTATCCAAACCACAGGGGGAATAAATTAATTTCATGTCAGGATGAAATAAGCAGCAGCATCGGTCTATGTCTTGGAGTTGGCAGGCTCCGTAGATGGTTTAAGACCTCACTTTGAGACTTGTTGGGAGTACAAACCTGAATTCCTGGTTTGCCCTTGGCAAGTCTCAGTTTGCTCATCTATCCATGTGATCACATCACCACTTCCCTGAGGACTGTGGGAGGTGATGGTGGGCCTCACCCCCTGCATACTGCTCTTCTGCAGCACCCACGCCCCTGGTCAGCCACTTCCTTGAGGCACAGCCTCGCTTGGGAGGGTCTTGGCACACTTTCGTAGTTTGGATTTAATTTCCTTCTGATGCTTCTTTCTGTTACAAACATAATAAAAGTGAAAGAGACAGACGATGAGGCCTGCTTCACTTTTACCGCATGTTTGTATGGTGTGACTGTAAAATGAAAAAGGAGATGATCAAGGAGGTGGGGAAGTGGGGAGACCAGAGGGCACACTGACTTGCATGAACAAGAATATTGCTCTCCAGACCACTCCTCTGTCGCCCTGACCACTCGGGGGACATTGCTGCTGGAGAGATGGAGAGTAGGGATGCAATGTCTTCCAAAGGGACACGGGAAGTCAGGCTACTGGTCACTTACTGGCTGATGGCTCTGGGTCAGGCCACACGATGCCATCTTTGACAGCACAGTGAGAGCCATGTTACTCAGCCCTAACCAGGGCAGCAGAGCCCGGGCTCCCCTGAAACCTTTCCCTAGGCCTGGGTTTCCCAGCCATGGCACTACTGCTGCCTTGAGTTGGACTGTTATTTGTTGTGGAGATGGTCTTGTGCATTTTAGTGTCTAGTACATTCCTGGCCTCTACTCACAAGATTATAATAGCATTATCCTGGCATCAAGCATGAAAGCCAAAACTGTCTGGAGACATTGCCGGATGTTAAACTGCCCCCGTGAGAGCCACTGGGTTGAGACCATCATCTGGGCCCAAGTTTGCCTTTCTCATGGGCTTGGAGAAGCCAGAATGGACTAGACTATGTGTCACCTGGTAACACTTGACTGGGTGTCTTCTGCTCACTTTCCACCCAACTCCATTCCGAATCAAGGCTTTCCTTGTTCTAGGACTTCTGTTTGGCTTTGGTCAATGGGGAACATGGGGAGAGATATGAGGAAGGGTAGAGAACAAATTAGGGTATTCCTTTCCCCACTCTCTCCCTCAGCTTTGAGGGGCTGGCTGTCTCTTCACAAAAGTCTGCCACTGCAGTCAGATGTCCTGTCCCAGATCTTGGCACCTGCTGTCTCCTGGTTGCCTCAGGCCAGGAACGCTAACAGCTTCATTTCCTGCCCGTGACCAGCCCTCGGGTGCTGCAGGCCTTGCTCCCTTCCTTATAGCCTGACTTCACCTTTCTGAATTTTGGTGACTCTTGGAATGTTCCCTCAGTTGGCTATTGAAATTTGACAGATCTGAATACCTTGCGTGACCTTTAAGAACATTTCTACAAATGAGTACTTGCTTTTCTTGCATTGGTTCATTTGACCATTTATTTCAATAAATTGTCTTCATGTTGCTGTCATTTCAGCATGTCCCCCCAAAAGTTCATGTGTTGGAACCTTAATTCTCCAGTCTTGGGAGGTGGGGCTTCTGGGATGTGTTTGGGTCACGGGGGTGGAGCCTTCCTGAATGGATTATTGCCTTCTCGAGGGGTGGGAGGAGGCATTAGCTGTTTTGGGAGATTGGTCACTCCCACATGTGCCTACTTTTCCTTCCACATTCAGCCAGGAGTCCTAGCAGCACAAGGCTCTCTCTAGAAGCCAAGCAAATGGTGGCACTATGCGCTTGGACTTCTCAGCCTCCAGAGCTGTTAGCCCAAGTAAACCTGCATTCTTAGAAACCCTAGCCTCAGGTACTTTGTTCCAGTGACAGAAAATGGACCAAGACCCATGCCTACTTATTCTGGGATAGCATAATGCCAAGTAGTGGGGCTTGGAAATGGGCCAGACATTGTCCCTGCTCTGAGGTAGCTTAGAGTCTTACTGGGGACACAAGCCTGGTGATAGTCTGAGGTCCAGTGCTCAGTGCTCTAAGAGATGCCTGGCAAAGGCCCAGGGAGAGGACAGGGATGGGGAGCCCTAAAGAATATCCCCAAATCCTAGCAGTACAGCACAGGAAGGGGTGCAAAGTGTCTGGCTCTTGTCTTCAGGTTCTGGGGACTCTTGCAGGGAGGGAGTTCTGCACCCCAAGCCAAGAACCTAATTGCCAGGGCCACAGAACACGCTCACCTGAGTGCCTCCTGACTCAAAATCCCTGACTGCTGCCTTAAAGAAAGCGAACATTCTAGAGACTAGAAATCCTCCCCTGCAGCTGCTGCCGAACAGACTTCTCACCAAGGGAACTGCCAGCCAGCTGTATTTCAAAGGTCACAGTTTCCTCCCAGTGGTTTTCTGCAGAGCTAAAGTCTCCAAGACCCTGAAATAAATTAAAATATTGATTGATCCTTAATATTCTCTCAAATCTCTCAAAATCTCCAGGTCTTATATAAATCAATGTGCCAGTTACAGGGACTTATTCAATAATCTGCAAAGTATCCTGGTAATTACTTTTGGGTCCACCCCATGGCAGAGGCGGGCCACCTCTCCATCATTTTTAAGGCGCTAGGTACAATAACGATCAAGGGACTCTCATTTCTTATTTTAATTACTGAGTCTCTGCCACACAGTCCCCTGTGCTGCATGAGGTGGTTGTGAGCGGGAGTGAGTGTCGGGCTGTCCTGGCTCGGGAGCTTACAATCTCTGCGCCTTTTTGCTCTCAGGTCTGAACCTGCCCCCCCGCCCCCCCAGCTCACCCTCTACCTTTCACTCTGGTGTCCTTAGGCTCTTGGCAATGACAGTTCAGAAATTAATTTAATAGCACCTATTTCTTCAGATTAAATGGAGAGTTTTTCTGGCTAGGGAAAAGCTGTCTGAAAGTCTCTAGCACGTGGGCCCTTCTCGTGCTGCCTCAATTTGGAGAGCGGAGGTTGTGTGTGTGTGTGTGTGTGTGTGTGTGTGTGTGTGTGTGTAGGGGAGGAGAAGGAGGGAGATGGGCCATGTGCCTCTTATAACTCCACTTGTTTACACTGCAGTAGGTAGCAAAGCGACTTCAGCTCATTAGGGGCTAATGCAGTTCTTGAAGAATGAGGTACAGCCAATGAATTCGGGCACTGGATTCTGTCTTTCTACAAGGTCCTTCCCCATCTGGCTCCAGCTGCTCTGAGCCTCATAGTCTGTCATAGCCAGCTAAGTGAGTGCCGGGCGTGGTGCTCTTTCCTGTGAATGTATCTTCTATCTGGGATGCTGCCTTCTTCCTCCACCCAATTAATTTCTCATCATCCTTCAAAACCTCGTTTAAATATGAACTCTTTTTTAAGTGGAGCTCCATGCTTCTACCATACCCCATGTTTTCCCTTGAAGTTGGGGATTCAGATAGACATTTTCAGACATGTCTGTGGGTCTGGTTTCCCATCCCCACATCACAGAATACAGCTATCATGGAGGCTACAGGCCCTGTGTTGTGTGCCTTCTGCTGCCTCTTGGGGTTCCGGTCACACTGGTTGCCTTAACTGTTTTCCTGAATGCCAGTCACGCATGGTCCCTCAGGGCCCTACCTTTGCCATGGGAACCTGGTTCTGGCCACACCTAAGTCAATTTCATCCCGGGCTTCCTAGGTGCTATGCAACAAGACCCTTTTGTTTTGGCTAATTTGAGCTAGACTTCTGTCACAATCAAATGCCCTGACAAACACAGGCCATTCTGTCTCCTCTGCAAACCATAGGCTGAGAACTCAGTACAAGAGCGATGAGATTGGTACAATCTTCTCCTTCTGCACCCCATTCTACACCATCCAATCCCATTTATCTGTCACATGCAAAACATACATGCACACACATGTGCATCCGCACACACACATACACACACACACACACACACACACACCAGTCCTAAGCAATGGGAGGCAGAACAGTAGAGTGGGTTTAATGCCTTTCAACTTTGGAATCATCTACCCTCTCCTTTCTTTTGCCAACTGCACCAAACACTATGGTTACTCTTGTTGGTCCACAGCTCCAAATTCCAAAGAGATGAGACAGGGAGGGTCATCATAACATCATCCCTCATTGTAGGTGGAAATTTGGGGTTCAAGGAAAAAATATCTGACTTGTTTTTTGAAGACATCTGGGGGCCGGACTGGTGTATGAGCCTCCTGGGGCACAGCTAGACAGGGAGTTTCTCAGCTGGACCGTAAGAGATATTAGAATAAAATGGAGCACAGGGCCAAAAGGAGTGGCTTAAGTGACTCATCTGGAAATGCCAGAGATGTCAAAACTGGGCAGCAGATGCAAAAATCTGAGAACCAGGGAGACAAATGCAGTTTTCATGGGCACAGCAGACTGAGGAGGCTCTGGGACAGTCAGCTGGGACAGGTGCAGTGTTGGTGCCGACTTCTGTGGGCTAGGGAAGCATGGTAAGTGATGAGAGCCTGGGTGAAGGGACAGGGCTGGGGTGGACAGTCAGCCTGGGTGGTTGCTGTCTTAGTTACTTTTCTCTCATTGTTAAGACAAAATACGTGACACTCAAAGTGAAAGGAGGAAAGGTTTATTTGGCTTACAGTTTGTAGAGGTTTCAGCCCATAGTTGGCTGGCTCCAAGGCAGAGTGGCAAATGCAAGATTGGCCTCACAGAGAAGAAACAGTTCACTGCAACCAGAAGGCATCAAAAGCAAGCAAGAGACCTTTGCAGCTTTTTTCTGCCCCTTTTATAGTCTCTCTAGTCTACCACAATTAGGGCAATGCCAATTCAATGAGTGGACTGATTTAGTAATCACTTGCTCTCAAGCACCCTTAATCCTAGCATTGCACTGTGAATCAATCATGCAGTCTAGATTCACCCACTTGTGACCACATGAGGTTTTGGGGGGACATCTAGACACAAGCTATAATGGTTCATATGATCATGAACTGTTGCTTGCTTTCTAGTCTTGCCATAGACATTTGTGTTAGGACAGTTGTCATCCTTGCTTCTTCTAAGCTAAAGAGGGAAAATAATCACTAGGAAGTTTATTTTCTGAAGAGAATTCGGATCTGAATTTATTCATCTTTGTTTTTCCCTTGTTGGTTCTTGTGGCAACCACAGAGCATCAAAAAACAGTGAAGTATTGGAGAAGATGCTCTCAAGGGTTCGCCTTTCACTCTCCTTCCACTATCCAGGGGGATAGTGCAGCTCTGAGCAGGGGCTTAGGAAATCAGAGTTCCAGCCTCCATCCTGTCACTTACTTGCTCTGTGACCTCGAGTATGCCACTGACAGTTTAGCTAACTCATCTTCCTGCTCTGCTATTTTGGGATTCGACAAGCCTGCCTCCTTTACTGATGAATCTCCAAACCACAAGGACCCCCATCCAGAATGCCACTCCAAATGTTCACTGGCGTGCAGGTGTCTGCCCACAGACCCTGTTCCCCAGATGCTACAGGCAATTTGGAAATTATATTTTTAAAATCACCACAGATGGGAAGACGAAATTGAAGTGAAACTTGTTTGAAAATGCTGCTTTTAGCATTTTAGTCCCATCCCTTTATCCCTCACTGCGTTCAGCACTCTGATGGCTGCTGCAAACAGTCCCTGATCTTCCTGATTCTCAACAAAGTCCCCTAGAAAGCTGCTTCCGATCACTGTTGGCTCTGGGGCCTCTCCTCCCCACCATCCCACAATTCTCGTTCTAGTCCATTTCAGGGCCATTACAATCCCATATGATCATTGTTACGGTCTCTTTAGCAGCTCTGTTATCTGCATAAACATGCACAGACTTGCTTTGTCATTGTGCCCTAGAGGTCTGTAACAGCTTCTGTTATCTTCTCTACCATAACTGGTGGTGTCCTTACTCTAAATTCTTGGCTCTCTGGGCTCATTTTCATATATCATCTTTTTATCCACATAGTAATGTTCTTCTTGCCTCTCTTGCTATTTTCCTTTCCTGGAAGCAATCTATGTTCAGATGATATCCCCAGAACTGGGAGCAAATTTTCTACCCTAATGAGTCTTCCCCTGATCTATTGGATGACATGCTTTTTAGGTATGATGCTTGTCCTTGGGGCTGGCCTTGTCTCAGGGCAACATGTCAGTGCACAGAGCATCAGGTGGGCTGCATTGTGAGCAATAAGACAGGAGACTAGGTGGGCATAGAGTGGAGTGCAGGTGAGAGCTGTAGTCAGGGGGTGAAGGTAACACTAAGGAATCAAGATAGGAGAGACTTTCTGGCAACTGGGAGCCAGAAATTGAATGGAGAAAGTCAGAGATGGAGATTTTGGTAGCTGGGTTGAATCTAGAAGGTCAGTGCCTGGAACGAAGGTCAGCTAAATCCAAAGTTGCCCTGGGACTCTAGATGATGTGATAGCCTACGATCCAGATAGAATTCTTCATGAGACTCTGGAGTCAGACTGTCTGGGAGCATATTATTTAACTTTCTATGCCTTAGTTTCCCTATCTATAAATCGAATGACTAGAAAAAGCCTTCCACATAGAGATATTTAAGTGAGTTAAAACAAATTCTTAGAAATGGATCTCAGCCCACAGTGACATCAGATTCAGCTCTTTTCTTCAGAATGTACCTATCAGATAAAGCATTGTATACATGGAGGATTCTGCCCCAAAGAGGGTACCGCTGCTGTTGCTGCTGTGTGTGCATGTACATGTGTGTGTGTGTGTGTGTGTGTGTGTATGTTGAGGGTACTATGTCTCCCATCAAGGGAAGGTTTAGTCTCAGCCCAGTGATCCAGTCCCAAGCTTCATGTTTATTAGTGGGATGATTGAATGAGTATCTATTTTTATTTCAAAGTTCCAATAAAATTGTGTAAAAAAAACACAGTGTATTTCTCAGTAACCAGAATGTGGGTCTTGGTGTGCATTGGCTCTGGGTTCAGATCTCCACTCTTCTATTCAATTGTCATATGGCATTTAGCAGGTTTCAAGACTTTCTGAGTCTTGGCTTCCTTAGTTTTCTTATCTGCACAATAGAGGCACCAACATCGGAGCTTACCACACATGATCTTTCTGATCTATGGGACTGGTTCTAGGCTGGCCAATGCTAAGGACAAAGGGAGTGGCGAGGACAGATGCACAATAGGTAGAAGGCAGTAGAAGGCAGTGGAAGAGCTATTTCATAGACCTCAGAAATCTCTACCGAGTGCTCCTCAGAGGTGCTGGAAGAGCCTAGAATCTTAGCATAGTCGAGCCTGGCTGGATCTGGTCAGGGCCCCACTCAGCTTCCTTCTAGTTGACAACCAAGGCCACAGATGCAGGATCTAGCTGTGAGAGGAGACTTTCGGTCTGGGCATTGCCTGCTCACACTGGTCTGGTCTCCCTACCTTCCTCCCAGGCCCTTGAAGAAGGATCCTTGTTTCTGACGGCGTGGTTGACTGTAGTTACAGTACTGTGTGGGGAGAATAGTGTCCCTTCTCTCTGGGCATTGCCTTGGCATGAAGACTTCTTGGCCAGGGTGCTGTGTATTCAATGTCAAATGAATCCAGGAGAATAATGGGCCAGGTCCGTACCCACTTCAGGACATCTTTGGAGGGCTATCCCAGCTCCCGAGTTTCCCTGCAGGATTACAGAGGACTTTGTTGCCCTTGAATCACAGTTCAACTCTTTCCTCTGTCCACGCCTGCACCCCTCACGCCTCCCACGACACTCCTTAGTAAACACCTGCACTTCCTGATAAACACCTGCACACCCATTTTCACGTCAGAGGCGCTTCTGGAAGAAGTTGACCAGCAACAGCTTTTGTGGCTTTCTCTGGTCACTGACATGGGTTTTATCTGAAGTCAAGTCGTGTCCTGAGGACCCGCTCAGCTCCAGCCCCTGCACACCATGGGAATACTGGGAATGCCCAGTCCACTTCCCATGACTGGGCTCAGGGCCCCGCTCTGGTCGGGGGAACCAGACAGGACTCAACCCCCCCCATTGTCTAGACATGGGAGGGAAAGGAGCTTGCTCCAAACCAGAGTTCCCTGCATACTCTGCTGTTTCTATGGTGCATGACTCTTCACTCTGACAGATTCCATCCAATCTGCAACCTCTTGAGCTGCCCCTTCTTATCCCCACCTCCAACTCCATGCTTCGGAAAATCCTACTTACCATTCACTCTTCACCAGCAGGTAATAATACATTTATTTGCAGTTTTATTTATCAAAACTATATGTAACCCACAGAGTTTCTGATCCATAAGGGCTAACCACGATGGGTACAAGCATTGAGTTAATATGAGTCAAGGTTTGGTTTGGTAGTGTTGGGGTGGTTATTATGTATTGGGGACCACAAATTCACAATAGCTACTCTTATACACTTTCCTAAGGGGTGAACAGAAGCTTGGGATTACTGGTATCACCCTTTTGAGATTTCCCATGATCTCATTAGGGGTGGGCCATCCTCTCCCACCTAGTAAGACTAAGACTAAGACCACTGGGACTAAGACTAAGACTACTGAGACTAATGACACTCCAGGGCAACATTCTTACTATTTTAGGATCACCACTGCCCCCTGAGTCATCCGATAACCCCCTCACCATTTGCCTCAATGTAAATGTAATCGATAAATACAGAGATTTTGGCTGCCTTGTGGCCTTTTGTTCCCTGTGAAAAACTGGCCACCCAGATCCTTGCTGCATTGCTATTTTGTCCCTTGCTCTTTCCTTTTGCCATGCTTTTAAACACCAGGCAGGAGATTGGAGCCCACTGCAGGAACCCCCAATAATTATGCAGTTTCCATGAGAAATTTTAAAATTTTGAATACAGCACTTAGATATCTTCTACTACTCCAACAGCAGTTATAAAACAGGGACCTGAGCTCCCAGCCTCCAGCATGAAACCTCTTAAGCCTCGGCTAACAGTGTCTAATGGCATTAATTTCTTTACTCTGGCATTAACCCCTTGTCCCTGAGCAGGAGATTCCATGAGCGTTCCGTGTGCAGGCCAGGTGCCTCTCCTGGTGCCTCCTCTCAGAACACCACCCCAGCCCCAAAGTGTTGACATCACACATCGCAGACCACCCTCCGCTGGATGGCCAGGCTGCGGTGTGAGCTGGTGACACTGGGCTTTCTTGAACATGTTCTGGTTGCAGAACTTGCTGTTTCAAGTCTTGTGGGAGCCTAAGCTTTCCTCCTCTTTCCTTCAAGATGCTGTTGGTAGGGCTATGGACCAGATGAGGGGCAGGAAGTGATCTATATTGAGATGGAGCAGCCAGCAGTACCCCAGGGAGCCTGGCTCTGTCTCAGTTGCAGTCTGGTGTGTTCAAGGCTTTTCCTGCCAACCCTCCTGTGGACTTTCTACTGCTCGCCCCAGAGCCTCTGCAAACCAACATCTCTGCGATCTTCACGGTGGGTCTCGGACCTCACAAAGTCAGACCTTGCTGGAGGAAGGCCACTTGCCATGGACTTTACCTGTCATTCTCAGTTGAGAAATGTGATAAAACTGGCCATGACACCACCTGAAGAGACCTTGTTTAGGGGCTCATATACCTATTCTAGAAACCAGGTGATCACTTATTTTTTCTTACCAAAAAGGTAAGATGTGGCAGATTCACTTTGCCTTTTTTGGGTAAACATATATATTATAAAAAATTTATATTTTTAAAGTATGTGTATTTAAGTTATTAATATTTATTAAAGAATTCAAGAGATACATGTGATCCTTTCAAGTCAATTTCAAATTCAAATACTCTAATAAAAGTTTTAGTGTAACGGTAAGGACTTGGAGGTCCGAAAGAGGATTGAAGTTGAGAAAGCTGATGGAGTTATTTTAAGTCATTGGAAGTACATAAAAACGAGTAAAAGGAAAAAAAAAATCCTTGCCTTTCAAGAACCAAACTGAAAAGCACCAATTTATGTTTACCAGAGTCTTTGTGGGATGCCCAATGGTTTTTTAAAAAGTAACATATTATAGGAGGGGAATATAAATCATCCTGATATAATGATAATGATAAATAAAACACAACCCTGTGGCAAAGTGGCTGATCTACACTGAATCATCAAGGAGTCTTCAGACTGAGCTTACTGCATGCATTTTCAGCAATTTTAAATGAGGTCAGGCTCCAGCGGCCCTGCGACCTGGTTTTAGAGATCTATCAACACCTGTCCAACCGTGAATCCTGTGCCTTTACACCTCTAATTGTTTGGGTTTCTTCTAGTCCCAAAGGCAGTAATTCAAATATCTCTTTGACTTCTTAAGCCATCCTGATTTCCAGGAGCTCAACCACATGTCTTTTCATGCCCGCAGACTAAAATCACCTTTAACATATTCTTTTTCTTTCCATCAAACTCCTGGCACGCAGTGGACCTGCAGCCTCCTGCAGGGCAATCACAGGGGCGAGGGCACCATGGGAGACACTGAGGAATGGCCACCTTTGATCTACAGAGGAAGGCTGCCTTCAACTGAGGGATTAGGAGACAGTGGGCTATGATCAAAGGACCCCCCAAAAAGGAAACACAAACCTTTATTTCTAAAGCTTCTGACAATTCAATCTCATCACCACTGCAGCATCAAAGCTAGTGTAAGGAGGTCAGCAAGGGTCATTCTTCACTTAAAATCTCAAGCTTATTTTTTAAATGTCTCCATGGTAAGTGCTACTGGCTATAGGAGTTGACCTCAAATGACTCTCACAAATTGCCCAAACCTCTTAACTTTTTGTGTTCCTAGTCCCTTGGGTTTTGTTGACTGGTAGCCCCCTTGCTCTGCTGGCCTCAGTTGATTGGCTCAGGGCCTTTGTGTTGAACAATAGGAAGTCACACCCCTCGTTAAGAGATACTGGTATGAAACTTAATGGGATACTCATTAGCACAACTCACTAATCAATAAGAATATCCCATCTTGGACAGTGATTAACCAACTTGATCCAATCTTCACTTTTGGGCAGAGTAAATGCAAGGCATACACAAGGGAGTAGAGTTTGCTTGAATTCAAGTTGCATATGGAACAATAATGAGCTGAGTTATGGTCTTCTGGGAGAAGGAGATTCCAGAAAACATGTAGAGTTAGGATGCTGATGTCCGTTTCAGGTTGTGTGGGTTTCTTCCTATGGCTGCCATAACAAGTCGCTACAAACAGTGGCTTAACACAACACAAATGCATTCGCTTACAGTTCCGGAGGTCAGAAGTCTAAAGTCCTGCTTTCCTTAGGGTGGCTTTTGAAGAGAATCTGTTCACCTACATACTTCTGCTCCTAGAGGCCACCTGCATTCCTTAACTGGTGACTTTTTCCTTTCTCCCCTTTATCCTTTGCTTCTGTTATTACACACTAGTTTCTGTTTGCACATTTCCTACTACTGTGGTTTTGACTTGCCTTCCTCTTAAAAGAATACTGTAATTGTGTTGAGTTCATCTATATAACACAGGATATTCTCCCCATTTCAAGACTCTTAATCGCATCTGAAAAATCCCTTTTGCCATATAACATAACATGTTCACGTGTTCTAGAGGTCAGGACGTGGATATTTGGCGGATGGGTGTTACTCATCTGATTTGTTATGAGTTCTTACAACAGTCTGCATTTCTGATGGTGATTGTCTATCCAACTCTGTTCTATTTGTGCCTCAATGTTGACCCTGCCCACTTCTACTGGAAGAGATAGTCTGAGTATTTTGTGAATAGATCCTCTGTGGTAATAGTTGGTGAGTAGTTGATCTGATTTCTCGTTAATGATTGAGCAATGATCTATTGTTTTATCATTTGTCAGCCATTGACTCATAGATTTGCCAGTGGTCAATTGGACTCAAAAAATTTGGCAGCACAGAGGGGATAGCTATTGAGTAGGCACTACAGACCAGGAGAGAGCTCAAGCCAGGATGGGGGCTGCCGTAGGGTCTGTCAACAACATGTGGAAGCACAGGAAGTGGGCTGATCAGGAGGATAAAGTAGAGATAGGGAGACTCTATGGCCTTTGAGAGATGGAAATGTGCATGTCAAGCCCTAGAGCTTGTTTCTACCTTGTTAGTTTAATCTAAGGTCTTTCTGTGTTACTGAAGTAAGTTTCTTCTCTGTTCTTGAGCCAGTCAGAGTGGGATTCTATTCTTTGCAAAAAAAAAAAAAATCCCAATTCTAAATAGAATATTTTTTCTTTGACCCCATAAAGCAGTAGCTTACCCAACTCTTCAAAGAAATCTTGAAAGTGTTGGAAGAGCAAGGAGAAGGGGTGGCATGGGTCCCCTTGTGGTTTCCCAATATTGGAGGGCTTCAGTCCCTGTGCTTTTCCTGAGCCGGAACTGTGCAAGCCCTGGAATCACTGCACATTGCTGTAATCATGTATTGTTCAGGGGACAATGACAAGGAGCAAAGCCTGCACATGTTCAGCACAGCTTCTCTCATCAGGACAAGAAGTTACTTGACAGTTTTCTCAGAGTTAAATCACTGAGAACAGAAGCTACTGTCACACTCCAAAGCTCACCATGTTATCTCAGGCCATAGGGCTGGCCTTCTGCCTCAGCTTCCCTGTGAAGAATTCTAGTCTGTCATCCTCAGTCTCCCTGCCCTATCCTGGGAATTAAGCTACCATTTGTGTTACTTCTTAACACTGGTTGAGGCCACGCTGTAGCTGACTCATCCCTTCAGTATCTCCATGTTAAGTCCCACTGCCTACAGAAGGTGACCTCAGGTGACTCTCACTAAAGAGCTCTCTGTCTCTGGACCCTGAAGCCACGGCCCAGCCATCAGGTTCTGGCACCTGCTCCAGCCATGCCTCGGCTTGCTGCATCCCCTGAATACTGAGACCTGCACCTCCCAACCCCCTGGCGGGCTCCTCATGGTCACGTCCCTGTCCTGCCAGTTGGGGTCCCCTTGCTCCCCACTGGTGGGTCTAAGTGGAGCCCCACAGTGGCACTCTTTGCCACTCCCTGCCTGCCTCAGGTAGGATATCTCAGGAAGCACCTGAGACTCCCAGAGCTACGGGCTAATGAATTGGCTTTGCTCAGCAGTGTGCATTTTGTGCAACAAAGTATTAATGGGGTCTCTGCTGCCTCCAGTGTCTTCGTTGTCAGGGAAAAATTAAAGAGGACCCAAAACTGCTGAGGAACCAGCTGGTGATTTAATTTTCCCTAATTTTTCTACCTTTGGGAAAATTGAAAAATAAATGAAACTCCAGACCTCTCAGGTACTCTGTGCTGCAACATGTGAGCACTTACCCAAGGACTGCAGACTCAGCCCCTGTGCCTTCTCTACAGGACAACAGCGGGGTCCTGGGACAGTTGTGCCCCTCCTGCCTGCTGCTGGCCTGCAGGATCCAGGGACAGGGCAGCTAATCCGCTTAGGTTCTGGTGAGAGCAGGGTTGCTCTCAGGTTTTCCTGTTGAAGGCTGCTTCTCCTGGTTATTTACTTCCCTCCCACTTGTAGCTGTTTTTACTGTGCAGCTGATACTACTTTCCCATGATTCCTGGGGGTCACTGGTTGTGCAGTGCAGCCAGGTCCCAAGGGACACCACATAGGTTTCCTAAGTGCTGGCCATTCTGCCAAGGGCCCTGCAGTTGGCACAGCAGCCTGCCAAGTTGTTGAGAAACGTGGCTGTCACTTCCCCATGAGCCTCCGCTGTTGCTGTCTGATCCCCACCTGCGGACCCTCAGTGTGCTCGCAGTTCTACCTTTCTCTCCACCTTTATTTTATTTGTTTTTCAGAGCATCACATAGCCTTCAGCATCAAGACTCCCAACTTTTATAAATTTTACCACCAGATTTCCTGGTGAGGAACATACTTTAGAAAGAAGCCACATCCTTTCCCTGTGATGCAAGAGATCCAAACAAGGTGATTCTTAAGTCTCACTACAAAGAGTTCTCAAGGTCTTCTTCAGTATCCTGCATCTTCAGATTTGAGAAGAACTTTGTCCTCCTTGGTATCTCCCTCTGTTTCCATGATATTCCAGAACTCTCATGGGTACCAAAATACAAGAACTCTCAAATGACATAATATTTGTACATAACTTTTGCATATCCATATACACACACAAATACATATATATAAAATCTCTAGATTACTTATAATACCTAGCATGATGTAAATGCTGTGTAAGCAGTTTCAGTACTGTAGTGTTCAGGAATAATAACAAAAAATCTGTGTATGTTCCACACAGACGGATTTTTTTCTCCTGATATTTTCAATGCACTGCTGACTAAATCTTCAGGCACAGTACCAGTGGGCAGGGAGAGTCGAGCGCACTACTGCTTTCCCTGCATCTTCCACTTGGCAGCAGTGCCAAATACTTCAGAAGGCTGCTGCTTCGCGTTTGTCCATCAGCGTGGCCATGCTGGTGTCTTGGGATGTGACATCTCGGTTCCTCAGGAAATCTGCATAAAGATTGCTACCCTGGGGAGTAGCAGGTTGCAGGTCCAGGCAGGCTGCCTACCTCAGCATCTCCTCCCACCAGGTAAATACTTCTGATTTCCCCATAGAAAATGTGGTACTTTCCTGGGGACCCTCCAACTCATTAATGTGTTACTTTAGTACTTCCCAAACTTTATCATTAAGAAAAACTATTCGAGTCTGAAGGACATTAACAGATATGCCACAAAATTTCTTTAGCTAAGATACACTTTTTGCTTAACCGTGAATCAAAGTTAATTAGTTTTCTGTACTCAAGAATATCAAAGCCTCTAAAATTTTAGTATCCCGGGAATCTTTTGAGATGAGGATTTAGTCTGCAGCATTTCCCAAGTTTATTTGGTCTTAGAACATTTTGGGTTTTGAGACTAGTTTAACATCTCCCTCAAACAGTGTTCAGTGGGACACATTTAGGAAAATGTTTTCTGTTATAAGATTTATCACACTGTATTGTAATGATTTATCCATGTCTGCCTTCTTTACCAGACTGTGATTTCCTAAAGGGCAGGAAATGTATCTTATTTATCTCTTTATCTCCAGCAGTTGGCACAGGGATTCCTAGGGCTGGTCCCCTTGATAGCTCTTGCCAAGGTCACCAGCAGCCTCCATCTTTCTCTTCGAATGCAAATTCCCAGTGGCATTTTATTCAGGTTGCATCTCCTTCCTCCTTCAAGCCCCTTGGCTCCTCCTGGCTCCGGTGCCGTCACACATTCTGCTCTGCAGTGCTGCTGAAGTCTTGCTTCCAGTTGCAGTGCCCAGAGTTCTATCTTGGCACCATTCCTGTGCTGCAGCTGCTCTCTATCCCCAGTGACCTCAAGCAGATCTGTGGCATGGAACATTTTCTATAAGCTGATGATTAGCACACTAAAGTTATTGGACATGGCTTTCCTCTTGAGTCCCAGACTTGTATCTAAGTACTTATTTGACATCTCCTCTTAAAATGCTGATATTTCACAAATCCAGAACAAAACTTTTGATTTTTTCCCAACACACTTGTTCATCTCCTGGTCCTTGCCATCTTAGTAAGTCACACCCACCAGCTGCTCATATCCAAACTCTAAAACTCACCCCATTCCTTTCCCTTCCCTTTCAATCCATCAGCAGCTCCTACTGGTACTATGTCTGGATCTTTTGGATTATTTCTCAGCAAGTATTTCCTGTCCTTCCCCTTCCTCTGCAGGGTGTACTTTCTCCACCCTGCTGGTAGTGAACTTGCTTTGGCTGCTAGGTTAGCTGACATCTAAATGTTTGAAGAGTGAGGATCAACACTTGCATCCTGTGTTAGTTATCAATGTACTATCTCCAGTTCCAAACTTAGTGTTTGTTGTTTTGTCTATGGGAATGACTATGCACCCTTTGTGTCTTTTTTTCCTCCTAGCAGGCATGACATTCAGCTTTGTCAGTAGATAGAGCGCTCTGGTATGCCTGGCTCTTGGGCACACCTGCCCACCAGCCTGTGCTGCCCTTCCTGGGCAGTGCTCTTGGTGCTGATGTCCATGGGACTCTGACTGAGGAACCCAAATAACTTCTCTGTCGTCCGACTCTTCCTGTACTAATACTTCAGTACTTCTGCAATAAATCCTGAACTCAACTGATGATGATGCTTCAGTTATCACAGATGTTGGTTAAGGTTATTTCATGTCCCATTTAGACCAATCTATTCTAGCATATCAATCCACCTATTTGATTATGGGCCCTTAATACGATATCTTGTTTATATAGCTTTTTAGAAAACCTTTCTGTAGGGCAGAATTCCCCTCCCCTTTCTGCTCTTTGACACATTTTCTTTATAGCTATTTTTTCCTGTTCACTTTTCCACATGAATTTTAGAATAATTATGTCATATTCTCTCCCTAAACTACAATATTATAAATTCATTTTGAAAATTAACATCTTTATTCTATTGAGTTTTTTCATCTGAGTCGCTGACACATCTGTATTTAGTTACCTTCTTTTATGTCCTCAATAGAGTGCTCTCATTTTTTTACATGGATCTTAATTTTGAGGGGGGGAGGGGAACACTGGGGATTGAACCCAGGATGCTCACATTGAGATCCATATCAACCTCTATTTTATATTTTAGTTTGAGACAGGATCTTGCTGAAAGGCTAAGTTGCCCAGAGTGGGCTCAAGCTTACAGTCCTCCTGTCTCAACCTCCCACTGTTGGGTTACAGATTTGCATTACCACACTTGCCTCCTAAATTTTCTTTTAAGATTGTATACATTTCTTTTTGTCTTTTGCTGCTAATATGCATGGTATGATTTACTTTTTATTTTATCTTTTAAATGTTCACTGATGTTTAGGACAGTTATTGATTTTTTAAAACTTAAATTTGCTTATTTTTGATTAGTACATGTTTGTAGTACATAATGATTATAGTTATTGTGAGGAGTTGGTAAATGGACATAATACATCTTAATTCTTTTCTCTTTCTTTTTTGTTTTTCATTCCCTTCCCTTCCCTTCTCCTCCCTTCTTGTTCCTTCTAACCGTTGGTCCCCTTCCCATTTGCAAAAGCTCTGTTTTCACAATTTTTCCCATTCTTTTTCCCTCCCCTCCTTCCCCCTCCCTCCAGCCTTTGTTTCCCCATCCATTTGGAAAAATACTCACTACTTCCTTTTTATCTATCTTCAATCTCCCTCTCTGTCTTTCTCTCTCTCTCTGTCTCTCTCTCCCTCTCTCTCTGTTAAGCCAGGGATGTTGAACTTTTTGGGGGAGAGCTAATTTTTCTTTTTGAGAGAGGGAGAATTTCTCTTATAAGAGAAAGTATGCAATATTTAAGCTTATAGGTTTGACTTATTTCATTAACATTATGGTCTCAAGTTGCATCCATTTACCTACAGATGACTCAAGTTTATCTTTCTTAATGGTAGAGTAATACTCCATTGTATACAAACACCACATTTCCTTTTTCCATTTATCTGTTGATAGGCATACAGGCTGCTTCCAAGATTTAATTATTATAAATTGGCGCTGCTATGAACATGGGTATGCGTGTATCCCTGATATAGGATGTCTTTAACTCTTTTGGGAAGATACCAAGGGGAATAGCTGGGTCAAATAGAATTTATATTTTCAATTTTTTGAAGACTCTCCACACTGATTTCTGTAGTTGTTGTACTAGTTTGCATCTTCACCAACAGTGTAGAAGGGTTTCTTTTTTCCATATGTCCTGGACAGCAGTTGTGTTGTTTGATTTTTGGTGGTAGCCATTCTGTCTGGAGTAGGATGGTATCTCAACACTGTTTCAATTTGGATTTCTCTAATGGCCAGTGATGTTGAACATTTTTTTTTCATGTATTTATTGCCATTTGTGTACTTCTTCAGAGAAGTATCTATTCATTTCAGCTGAACATGTTACTGATTTGGATCTTTTATTTTGGAGGATCTAATTTTTTTTAATTTTTAAAATATATTTTAGATGTTAGCCCTATATCCAAGGAATAGTCTGCAAATTTGTTTCCCATTCTGTAGGTTGTCTCTTTACTCTTTTGGTTGTTTTCTTTCTGTGCAGAAGCTTTCAAATTTGATATCATCCCATTTTTTGATTCTCAGTACTATTTCTTGTGCCATTTGAGGGAGGTTCTGTTCAGAAAATCCTTGCTTATACCTATATCTTACAGAATTTTACCTATTTTGTCTTCTGCAGTTTAAGTATTTCTGTTTTAATATTTAGATCTTTGATCCATTATGACTGAAATTTATTGCACAGGTCTAGACTCAATTTCTGCATGTGGGTATCCAATTTTTCCAGCACCATTTATTAAACAATGTTGTGTGTGCTTTTGGCCCTTTTGTCAAAGATCAAATAGCTGGATGTGCCTTTTTTTTTTTCTTTCTCTATTCTGTTCCATTGATCCACAAACCTATTTTTATGACAGTACCTTGCTGTTTTAATCACACTAACTTTATAGTATAATTTCAGATTTTGGATTGTGATGCCTCCTGCTTTGCTTTTTTTTTTTTATCTGGGATTGCTTTTGCTATTCTGGGTCTTTTCTGGTTGTATATGAATTTTGCAATTGTTTTCTCTTGGTCTGTGAGAAATACTGTTGATATTTTGATTGGGACAGCATTAAGTCTGTGTATCAGTTTTGGAGGTATAGCCATCTTGATTATATTGATTCTGCCTGCCCAGGAGTAGGGATATCTTTTTATTTTTCTGATACCCTCCTTGATTTCCTGCTTCACAATGATATGATTTTCAATGTAGAGGTCTTTCACTTCCTTGGTTAGGTTAATTCCTAAGTATTTAATATTTTTTGATGCAATTGTGAATGCTATTGTTTTCCTAATTTCTCAATGAATTCATTATTGATGTACAGAAACACTACTATACATCTGTAAAACTTTTAGAAGAAAGTATAAGAGGAAAAAACCTTGTGAATTTAGGTTAGGCAACAATTTATTGGGACACACAAACCATGAGTAATGAAGAGAAAAGATAAACTGAGCTTTATCAAGATAACAACTTTTGCCTTTCTTAAGAAAATGAGCCACAGATTGGAAGGAAATATTTTCAGAACTGAAATCAGAATGTATAAAGAATTCTTACAGTTCAATAATAAAATATGCAACCAAATAAGCAAATAGATGAACAATTTGAACACTTCATTCAAAAAGAGATATTCATGGTGTATAGACACATGAAAAGTTGTTCAACAATATCAAACCAAATTATTTTGTATCTACTAGACAGTTAAATTCAAAAGACTGATGATATTGGTGAGGATACAGGATGACTGCAACTTTCACAGTTGGTGAGAATGAAAAATAGTACAGTCATTTGGGAAAAAGATCTAGCAATTTCTCATGAAGTTAAACATTTATTTAACAAAACTCAACTTTCCTACTGTTAGGAATTTACCCAAGAAAAATAAAAATATAAATTTACACAAAAACATACACAAATGTTTGTAGTAGCTTTATTTGTAGTAGTCCAAAACTGAACACAACCCAAATGTTCACCAGTGTTTTAATGGAAAAACAAATGTTGGTGCATTCATACAGTGGAATACTATTCATGCAACAACATAGATGAATCTCAGAAGCAGTGTGCTCAGTGAAGGGAGCAAAACCCCAAAGGCTACCTTTAATTATGTGACATTCAAATTACAGGGACAGAAGCCAGACAGTGATTTCCAGGGGTGGCGTGGGACAGACAGTTAAATATAAAGGAACTCCAGGGAACTTGTTGGGGTGATGGAAATACTCTATTGCTTAAATGGCTACCTATAGTCTCTAAAACTCATCAAAGCATCAAGTTACAGCATTTAAGGGGTACATTGCAATGTGCTAAATTATACTTCAGTAAACCTGACTTTCACCAAAGAGATGGATACACCGATCACCCCACCAAAAAAAAATATATATACATATATACAGTATTATTATTTGTGGTAATTCTGATATTGTTCTTTGTTTTAATAGGGATGTCATTATTTATGCATTATTTTGGCCACGTATTTTACAAATAAGGCACATTCTTTATTATGTTAAAAAAATAGAATTGTGTAACTTTAATATTGTGTAGCTTCCCACAACAGAAACTGAATCTGGCTGGTTAAGGCAGAAATGAAATTTATTGAAAGGATTCTGGATAGCTCAGAGAATAACCAGAAAGTCAGGAATGAGGGTGCCTGGGCAGCTGGCACCACAGCCCAGATCACGAGGCCATGACCGTGGCATGACTGCCACCATCTTTGATGGTGAGAAGCACAGCCCTAACCAGAGCTGCTGGGGGCCTGGATGCCGTCCTTGTACTTCTGCCACCGTGACCCTGGAAGATGATGTTGCTGCCATTACTAAAACTACCACCAACAGCTTTCTGCTGCCAGATTTCTTTGCTCCACCATCTGAGGCTGGGCTGAGTGCCTCACTGTTGCTACAAGGATGGGCCAGTGCCCAGAACAACTAGAAGCTGGCACCGTCTCCATTTCTACAGTGGAATATAGCTCTGCTTCCCACAAAACTCAGAAAACGGGGAATTTCCCAAACATAGGGGGACATTCAGACCTGATGTGCCCATCTCCTAACCCCACAATTGCCTATTTGTGCTGGCTGTTCCTAGTAGTTTAAGGAATTTCCTCTTTAAGAATCAATGTTAAATCCTCACAAATGGTTTTCCTGTGCCTCTTGAGATAATTGTATGGTGTCTCTTATTTGATCCATTGATGTTTTAAGAACAGATTTATTAATATCAAAACATCTTTACATTCTTTGGTAAACTCTACTTGGCTGTGCTAAATTATTCTTTTAATATACGGTTGAATTCAATTTGCTGGTGTTTTGTCTCGGCTTTTCATATTTATATTTATGAGTGAGATTGGTCTAGTTCTATTTCATGCTGTCTCTTTGTCAGCCTCAATGACATTCTGGGTTCTTACTCCCAGGGATTTCATGCCCTCTGGTTGGGATTTGATCCCTGAAATATTTTTCATAAACTAGGCCTTACCGCAGCCCACACAGCTCATAGAGTATTAGGAAATTATGAGGATAGACACTGATATGATGAGAAATTCTAGATGCCTCAGGCATCTTTTAAATTACTCTGGGACATTTATTGAGGGCCTACCATGTGCCAGCTGCTAAATTATGTAACCTAAAGCTTAAATAAGCTTCTCGTCTGTGGGGAGAATTCAAATGAACCACGCGCATCATCTGAAAGTAGAGAATATGAGAGGAGTTGTGAAAGGTTCTCCCAACTTCCTGCATTTTATGGGAGGGAAACCAAAGCCTAGTAAAGGCAAGAGGCCTGCACACCGTACACACCCCAGGTTTCCCTGACTTTCTGTCTCTTGCTCTTTTGAAGGCTTCCTTTCTTCATACACAGGGCACCCAAAAAGCTGGGTTCAGACCTTGCTAAAAAACAGTATGCAATACGGTAAATATGGGGGTGGGGGGTGGTTCTGTCTTGTTTTTAAAGTCTAATAATGTTCTCACTGTTTTGTTTTATTCCTATTAATTTTTTTTTTTGCTTTACTCAATATTCTGTTTTGATTGGTTTTATTCTGTTTTTGCTATAACTGGTGGAATGGAAAACTACTGTGAAGATAACAAGGTATACTATAGTAGCCATTGTTGTTTTCCCATTACCCTGCTTTGATGTTCTGTACCAATTTCACTGCTGTGTTTTGATTGGATTTATTCTGTTTTGTTTTGTTGGGTTTTGCTATCTTTAAAATTAAAAAAA
>RJWT010011940.1:0-22844 GCA_004365215.1 Cuniculus paca
TCAATTGGATGTCTGTGTACTTGGTTCTAACCACAAGAACCAAGAGCAATGAAGAGTAAAGAGATCAGTCTAAGATGCTTACTAGAGCTGAAGGTCTTGGAAGAATGCTTCAGGGTGCTTTTGTGGGGTGAGTTGAGGACTTGTACAATAACTCAAATGGCAGGATAGTAAGTGGAAAAGAAAAAGCAGAAAGCACAGACTCACTTTGTGCTTCTGTTTCCTTTTCTTTATTGTTGCCCCTGGCAGCCCATTTCAGTCTTTCACTTTAAGGTATGTGGAGGATGGAAAAATTACAAAAAGGATGAGGGCATAAGGGAGGAAGATTCTACAGTACTCCTATACTTGACATGAAGAATTTACAGTGTTCTTTCCCAGCTATCTCTCAGGTACCAATGTCCTTTTACCAGTGTAAGAGAGGTGGTAAAAAGACATGAGAGAGCTGGGCTCTGCTTGCTGGAACTCTCCCAAGCAACCGTCACAGTGGCGCAGTTGTGCCGCAGAGGACTCACACACCAGACTCCGTGGGAGAGGAGCCTCCTGCATCAGACAAGCCACTGTGCTTCAGAGCTAGGCTTGCTCATTGATGGAACAAGAATGACAGGAGTCATGCCTTGCTGAGCTGTTGTCAGGGCCATATACGTGAAGCCTAGGACAGTGAGTGGCACTCTGTAAGCACTCTTAAAAATGACTTATGCTGGTGACAGGGCTAAGGCAAAGACGAACTTGAATGTCCTCCAGAAACAAAATAGCCAGGGCATTTTCCTGTGTCCTGAGAGAATTCTAAGATGGAAGCCTGCCATGATGCAGGGGTGAGCTAGCGCTCCATGCTATGTACTGAGTGAAGGGATGAACAAGAGTCATTGGAAATTGGAGATCAGAGTCAAAAGCAGAGCTAGAACCCGGATCCACTGCATTTCTTTGCCTTTGGCTGGAAAGTTCAAAGCAGTCCCTTCTAGCTGATGACTGAACATGTTTTGGGTGCAGCAACTTGAAGGAGGGCCCATGGTTCAGTTGTTCTGTAGAGGTTTTATGACTGAGAAACCTCGACATGCCATGAATTGAATCTTAGTTGTCTGCCTACCAATAAAACTCTGAGAAACAGAAAGTTAGGAATTTTAGCTACTACCCTCAGCCAAGAGTTTCAAACAATTACCCAAGGGCAAAGGATAAACTTGGTGAGCAAACAAAATTATCTTTTTTTTTTTCTGATTTAACAAGGTTCTATAGTTATGTTAGAGATCTGTCCCTTGTCCCAGTATGTGCTCCCACCCCTACCTCACCAGTGAGCCTCTTTTGTTCACAGGTTTGGTGACTACACAGACTCCATGCTCAGTTTGGCTCTGTCCCCAGCCAATGCAGGGATCAGTTGTCCACAGAGATTCCCAAAGTTCCAGTCCCTATGGAAAGTGCTGGAAGGTTCTCTTTTTGTTTGGAGGCCCAGTCAAATGTCTCCATTTTACGTCATAAAAGGAATCTGATTTGTTTGCTAAATTGCGTTTTTATTTACACAAGAGTTTGTCAAAGTTTAGTTCCCTCTGCTAGGCTGGTTTTGGGCTGTTTGGCTGTTCCTATAAGGAAACATTGGGCAGGGGGGCGGGAAAGGGCTGGAGCTCCTGTGAAAGGTTTGCTTCTGGTTAACAGCTCAAGTTAAACATTGGATGATGGACACCGGCCTAATCTGAAATGCTACTTGGGGGTAAATGCCTGGCTCCCTCTTTCCTTGCGTTCCTTACCGCTGCTTGCCCCAGCCTCTGACAACACGGATAGTGTCTAAGCAGGTTTTCTGGGAGTTGCTAGTGCTTATTTTTTTCGATCTCTAACACAACAGCTTCAGTATAAACACTAACACAGCCAGCATCAATGAGAGCATCTGCATAGGCCATGAAGCTAAAACACATTCTCAGAAATGTGCTTGACAGTTCCCTTGGCAGCTTTGCAGGCTCTTTGGAAAGCCATCGTCCACCTCTGCACTGCTGGCAAGTTCCCGTTGGGGTAAGATGTTGGCAGGTGCCAGCAAAGGACAATGGGCTTTTAATTAAGGCCCCTGGAGCCCAGCTCAGAAAACAAACCTCCTGAAGACTTTCTTTTAAACACTTGCATTTCTACTACATTCCCTACAAACAATAAGCATGCGTTCCAACAAGGCAACTGTGGTCATTAATCTTGGGTAGCCCAGGAATTTCGTGTAATGTAAAGGTGTAGTAATGGGGTTTTTCTCCTTTGCATTTATTTGTTTATTTATTTTTTGCAGTCACTCGAAAAATTAACATTTTCTATTCCTAGTTTTGTGTAGTTGTTTTTACTATGGAGAGCACACAACTCAGTCTTTCCCTGCAAACATGTCCCGTGTGAAGTTCTCATTGTATCTGACACTAGAATTAGGGTAAACATACCTTGGTAATGGCCATAGTTTGAGTCACGCACGTGAAGGAAGATTTTCTAATGTGGTGCCTGAGCCTGTTAAGCACTGTTGCTATGGAGACTGTGAGAGATTAATTAAGGCCTGAACAGATGTTGTGAAGTGTGCAGAATGCACTGTTTTCTGTTAGTAATTAAGGAGGGTATGAATGTACATGAGAGAACAGAAAAAGCAGAGACAATGGGAGACAAAGCAGTCAGACAGACAGACAAGCTTGGCACCGGGCATGTAATACTTCCTTCAGTAAAACTCACTGCTGATAACTCTGCTGACACTGCTCTATTTTCTCATCCACCCAAGCTAGACAGAATAATTGCTTGAAATAGCCAAAGGGTCCACCCAGTCTTCCTTTTTCGGTCTGATTTGTAAGAGGCAGAGGAATATGCAAAAACATGTTCTTGGATCAGTGGGTTCAAATAGCCCATCTGTCTGAACACTCCAAAATCAAAATAGACTGTGCAAATGGTTTTTAAACTACCTGGCAAGGAGGCCGCATTTGCAGACTAGAGCTAGATCCGTGGTCCAACCTGCCTGCCGAGAGAATTGTCATCAGGGAGCCAGGTGCCAGGAGAGGCGAGCTGCCCAGCTGCCTTGGAGAAACTGTCGTGGGAATGCTTTCAGGATTAGCGAGTAAAAGAAACATCAGTCTGGTTCAGCTTTCATCAGAGGAACATTTGTTTTAATTTGGACTTTTTGATTTTCAAAACACCATATTTTTATTTTCCCTTGAGTAAAATATTAACCTTAAAATATTAACCTGAAGTCTGAGTTCAGCAAATTAGGTTCCATCTGGATGCTGCTTGGGGGTCCCAATGCCTGGTGTCCCTTTGTGGTCTCCTTTTGGTTGGCAGGAAGTAATTAATGGTTTTAAATGGCCTAAGGACTTTTCTTCCAAGTAGGCACCGATTTTTCTTGGGCCGGCAGCTTTTGAAGCATGGTCACTTTTTCTTTGTCTCGTAGTGGTAGAATTGGGGTAGCCTGAAAATGAAGCACTAGAGAGCATCACAGAGGTGCTTTGTTTCTTGGAACAGGGTCAGTCTCCTCGTGACTTAAACTCAGCCTCTTCCCACACAAGCCCTGGAGAGTGAGTCAGAATATAATGATACAGTGGGGAATTGCACGTGCTGGGAGGTCGAAGAGGGTGTGTGTGTGTGTCTTTGTGTGTGTAGAACACATGCTGTAACTGAAGCTTGGTATCTGTTTATACACATGGGCCTTTAATCAGTCAGGCACCTCAGATGTAACTTGTGCCCGATGTTCCTAGGTTACCGCTTGTCACCGTCCAGCCTCAGTTCGTGAGGGTTTTCGTCTGTGAACAGGGAAGTTGTTTCTATCCTTTTCTTTTTTATCAAGCTGAAAGAAGGCTGCAGGTAGTACTCTATATCTCAAAGAAAATCAGATACCCTCCAGTTGTGTGTTATTGAGGGAAGAGGGATGAAATAGATCTCTGCGAATCTATTACAACATCGTGGTGGAGAATTCAAGTTTGCACCTTGATTCTCTATTGTCCTCTGTCTATGGGATCTAAAGTTCACTTACCCCTAAGTTTGACTGTAAATTCTGTTGTACTTTCCACCTTCCTTCTTATTTGAAGGTTATCTCCATTTCACTCTTAGTAAAAACACTTAGTAAAGCTACAGAAATAGAAAAGGGTAGGATTTGCCTTTTGAATCGACTGATTTCTGTGACTCTGATCATGAATAAGAAGAATAATCTCTAAAGATCTCTCTTTGTGGTGTAGGCTGGTCTTGAATTTACTATGTAGCCCAGGCTGTCTTTGAACTCATGGCAATTCTCCTGCCTCAGCCCCCAAGTGCTGGGATTAGAGGCATGTACCATCACACCCAGCTAAGATTTCTTATAAGGATGTTTTCCTATGTATGTAAATGCCAAAACAAAACAAAATTTTTAACAAGATACTTAATTGAAGAGGAAAAAAAGTAATTGTGTTCAGTATTACAGAAAGCTTTCAGTTAAGGAAAAGAAGTATGTATGTAAGTAAAACATTTGTACTCAAAAAAAATTAAAAAAATAAAAAGTGTAACTATCTTTGCCTTTTCTTTCCCCCCAACACATACAGGTAAAGGGATTTATTTTAAAATTGGGATGGAAGAAACAAATAACCATGTTGGTTTGATGTCTTTCAAGGAACATTTGAAAGTTTAGTAAAAGAGCAACAATGGAAACCTTGAAACAAAAGTAGAACCAGTATAGGGAGTTAATTCAAGAGGAAAGTACACATTTCCCCTCAATCCTCACATTTTGAGAAAATAGTTTATTTTTGGAAAACAGCTTGTATTCTGTGTCTGTGTTTCCACATGTGTGCACAGAGGTGCATGTGTGTGCACTGTAATTGTACACACACACGTGATTTGTAGTCATTTCAATGTATCTCTGCCCCAGGAGACCAATCTTGCTACTTTCCTTCCATCCTGTCCTTCCATATGTTAAGATGAGACCAAAAGAATCCAACTAGTCAGTTGCCATGGTGCTATAATTACAGGCCACTATTCCACTGTCTTACTCTACTTGTGCTGCTATAAACAAATGCATAAAGCGTGTGGCTTATAAGCAACAGAAATTTACTTCTTAAAGTTCTACAGTCTTGGAAATCCAAGATTAAGACACTGGAATATTTGATCAGAGCCTGTTTTCTGGTTCATAGAAGGCTCCTTCTAGCTGTGTCCTTGCATGGTGAAAAAGACAAGGGCTTCTGGGGCCTCTTTAATAAAGACACTAATACCAGTTCTTGAAGGACCAACTCTCATGATTAGTTTGGGGCACGACATTCATATCCATAACACACACCAATCCGTGAAGACAAGTGTGAAGCACAGTATACTGTATTTGTACTAAGCAATTGGCTATTGGTCCTTGTTTTATTTACTTTTCTCATTGCTGAGGCAAAACACCTGACACCTGAAGCTAAAGAGGAAAAGGCTTATTTGGTTCACAGTTTGTAGAGGTTTCAGTGTATGATCAGCTGACTCCAAGGGGCAGAGGGGCATTGCAGAGAAGAATCAGCTCATGGCACCCACACAATAGCAAAAGTAACGAGGCTCCCAAGAGTGAGGACTTGTATGAAGACTGCCAGGATTTAGGTGATGCCAAGCCAACGAGTAGACTGATTTAGCAATCACACACTGTTAATCCCAGCATCACACACTCAAGATTCAGCCACTTCCTAAAAAGCCTGAGACTGCATAAGGCTTTGGGGAGACATCTAGACACAAACTGTAACAGTCCTGGATTTCATTTTTCCCTGTCATCCAAACATCAACCATTCATTGATATAAAATTAACAAATGTCTACTACACCCAGTACTCTGCTTCCTACAGGAACACAAAAAAGATGTCTATCCTAAATGTCTGCTGGTGTGAGGACACTGCTTGCACAGCCACATGAGACCCGTGTCCACAGCAAAAGAACAATGCAGTTTAAGCAGCATCACAAAGCAGTAGAATCTGGTGATACAATAAGCACTAAAAACATACAGAGAATTGTCAGAGTGGGCAAATGGGGAGATCTCTGGAAGTGGAGGTATGAGAAGACTTAGTGACTGGCAAGAATGTCGGTTTGCTGTTTGGTCCAGTGCAAGAATTTTGAATTTTTCATTTAATCTTGTCTCAATAGGGTCATACCATATATGAAGACCATATCTTTTGTTGTCACCATATAGGCAGAAAGGTGTGGCATCTTTCTTTACCTGTCATAAATCACAACCAACACTCCTACAGCAAAAAGACAGGTTAGCTGGGCGTGGTGGCACATGCCTGTAATTCCAGAACTTGGGAGGCTGAGGCAGTGAGTTCAAGGCCATCACTGGCTATGTAGTGAGTTCAAGGTCAGCCTGAACCACATAGTGAGATCCTGTCTCAAAAACAAACAAACAAACAACAAACAAAAAACAGGTTAATAAAAGAAAAATATAAATTTATTTAGTCAAAATTTTACATGAGTTTGGTGCCTTCAGAAATGAGGACCCAATGACCCTGGTAAAAGCATTTTTATGTGTAAGTTCTATGAAGGATGGATAGTCATGGAGAAATGTGACAAAGAAGTAAGATCTAACGGAATAGACTAAAGGGGAACTCCAGCATGGCCTGTCTGGTTCACATTCTTCTTTCTCTTTCTGTTGGCATTCCTTTCTCCCAAGGGAGAGAACAAGAAGGGAGCCAGGAAGCTTTCTAGGGTTTATGACTTCCTTGGGAGATGGAAAGTTCTGGTTCTATGACTCAGCTTGAGGGAGAAGAATTTTGATTCCTGTGACTTGCTTTGAGCAAAAGAGAGGGACATGTGACAGATTCCTTCTAATTTCCTTCAGTTAAAGTACTCAGTGTACTGAGGTGCCACCCTTCAGATGGTGATTGAGCTCAATATCACATTAACTAGGAAGAATTCCTGGTCTTAGCATGCAGGAGAAGCAGGGAGCTAATGGTTCTGCAATGAACGGGACAGTCTCACTCAGGAATGCTGGCAAACCCCAAAAGTTGCCTGAGAAATAGCTACTGAATTTCAGCTTTTTGAATATCTTACACAATATGAATTCAAAGGCAGGGAGGCATTAGACACCTTTTATACCTTCTGAACAGTGGCAATTTATAGATACAGGTAATTTTGAGTAGATCTTGGATTTTAACCAGCTTTCATATTTTTAAGAATAGTATAAAACTTCAAAGAGAAGGTTTAGTGTGAGCATTTTTAGAAAAATAATTTCCTTAACATTGTCAACCCAAAAGTGATAGACCAACACAAAGCCAACGTTAACAGGGCTCTGACATTTTTCTTTTAAAAAGCACAGTTTCACCTTAACTGACATTTAAATTAAAAAGCCCAGCAGCGTAGCAGAGAGCTGACTGATTTGGAAAAGCACAGGTAGGAGATAATGAGGGCTCTGCCATGCTCTTCCCAGTGATGGGAAATGAACGATCTATTCCTGGCCGAAAGCAAAGCAGACGAGGCAGCTTCTGCCTTTCCACTGCAGGAATTTGCATTGCACTGAAACGAAAAGCCATTCAAATACTGCCTTTCTTCTGCTCACTGCAGCACATTTTCGTATTAACCTTGATAACACAAGAAAAAGACCCTGCTAGGCATTTCATAGGTCAGAGACATTAACAGTTGTTTACTTAAATTTCTCAAAGTGCTTTAGATACACTAGCTTTGTAGCCAGCCAAGCAAAAATTGAATCTGTGAGGGGATTGGTGCTACCCTGACATGCCAAACGTGGGAGGTTTAAAAACCTCGGGTCAGAAGGCTAAGCTGACCAGCTTCCTTAGGAACTTATCATGTGCTTTGAGAAAAGGCCAACTCTGCATGGCCGTGAGATGCCATGTAATCAGACAGCTGGGAGTGGGAGGAGGCTTTGCCTGAGAACAGGCACCCAGGCCCTTCTTGGTTGCTATAAAACTCTCCTGAATCGGTTTTCCTCATTTACACTGTGGCCCAGGAGTAGTGCTCACCATGCCACTGAAAATTAAGGAAGTGAGACTTGTACAGGACTTTAATGAAAAGATCAGCTCCAAGCACTTTCAATCCTTTAGAGTCTAACTACCCTCGAAATGTTTATGGAAGCTTCATGGTAGAGACCTTCTGGAGTCAAAATAACAGGGCATGGGAATCCTTCCTTCCCTTAAGGAAAAAGTAGATGCTCATTTCATCCATTAGGGGAAGTAAAAACGCAAGAGGGCTGTCCTCAGAGTCACATTAATAGGTGAAAGTTTTCTTGACAGAAAGGTTTGTCCTTTTCATCAGGTTCCATTCATTGTTCTAAATTAACCTCACTTCTTGTCAAGAAGCCATTGACTCTCAAAATGAGACTTGGAATGAGATTTCATGCTGCCAAATTATGTCCTGGTACTTCCCTTGAGAGGGCAGACTGCTCCTGAACATACTAAAAAAAAAAAGATCACTCCCTTCGAAACCTCGAGTATCAACAATGGCTAAAAGGGACTGAAGCCAAGCAGTCTCTTGGGTCCTGAAATATGGTGTATATTATACTAATTGGACATTTTCTAGACAGATCTATGTGGAATGACTCTTAGGGTATTTATCTTAATTTGCTCCTTGGAGAAATATTTAATTATCATTTTTTTAGGTGCTTCTTAAATTGGTTGCTGTTAAACTGTGTCTGAAAATAAACTCTTTCCTCCTTGATTTTCCCTCTGGGATCCATCAAGAGATTGACTTTCGGCAGCTTAATGAAAGACAAGGGCCCATCAGCATCTCTGAAGGAGCTGTAGGAACTGTGCTAATTGCCAGAGGCCTGACTGCTGCTGGCAGCCTGCATAGCCTAATGGGCACAGCCATCTCACCCTTTGCTCCAACCCTGACTGCAAAGGAAGAGAGGGCTTTGGGGGACCGTGGAATTCTGACAACTGCCAGTGACAGTCCTTCAGATGGACATGTCTGGGCAATGTCACGTTACAGATTAACCTCTAGGAATGGCTGGCGTGATTCCAGCATGCACAATTTTCTTGCTGGCCCTGCTTGTCTGTAGACATTTTGCCTCCAGTATAATCAAGAGAATGTGGATTGAAGTTCCAGAGACCTCCTCCAGGGGGAGCAGCACGGAAGTGCCGACCAAGCACTGAGCGAGAAGGAGGTGGAGGGGGTGGGGTAGAAGTGATTTAAAGTGAATTCATCCTGAATTCATGAGATGGGGTTTCATCAGCTCAGATGTGGCAGAGAGAATCCTAGCAACTGAAAAAGAAATTTACCCACATTTTCTCTACTGTTTAGAAATAACTTAAATAGGATCTAGTAGAACCAGAGGCATTAACAAACCTGACTTGAACATAGGAAGCAGCCTAGTTTATAAACTAGAATCAGATCACCTGGATTTGAAGCCCAGTGCCACTGCTTGCTAGCAGTTGTGACCTTATTACTTAACCTTCCTGAACCTCAAATTGTCATGGCAGCTAAAGATGGTAATATTATCTATGAACCGAATGTGTGTGTCCTCTCTAAATTCAAATGTTGAAACCCCATTTCCAACATGGTGATGTTTGGAGGTAGGGCCTTTGGGGGGTAATTAGGCTGAGTAAAATAATGAGAGTAGGGTCTTTAGGGTCTTTATAATGGGATCTGTTACCTTATAAAAAGAAGAGGGCATGGAACCACTCTCTGTTTCATAGACGTAAGGGTACAAGATAATAGCTCTCTGAAATCTGGGAAGAGTCCCCAACCAGAATCTGACGTTGCTGGCTTCCTGATCTCAGACTTCAGCCTCTGGTACTGTGGGAAATAAATTTCTGTTGCTTGTAAGCCCTGCAGTCTATGGTACTTGTTATAGCAGCCAGAACAAACTAAAGCAAACTCATAAGGTCATTTCTAGGTATGTACAAAGTTCCTAAAGAACATGTAACAAACCCTCCATTACCTTCTATGATTATATTAATAGCTATTGGGAGCTTACCCCCAGACTCTTCATTGTGTAAGCCATCATCCACCATTGTCAATAATCTCTTAATGTGACTTTCATTCAGAGAAGTCCTTTTGGGGCCGGGGTTATAGCTCAGTAGCTCAGTGCCTGCCTGGCAAGTGCAAGGTTGTGAGTTCAATACCCAGTACCAAAAAAAAAAGACCTTTTATCTGAGAAGTTACAAGTGGATCACAGACCTCTCATTGCTCTTCGCAATATCATTAACAAGAAGGTAAGACAGCAACAAGAAAGCAGGTGTAAGTCACTTTCCCACAGTGGAAAAAACACATTTTCCTAATGGAATCATTGTCAAAGGAGGAAAAATTATGTTGTACATTTCTAGGTCTTCATTAACTAGCTTGGATCTATGGACTTTCATCAATTCTTTCTTTGCCCTACTATCAAGGTGACTCAACATCAAGAGACTTCACTTAACAGGTGCTGGTGCCTTACTCACCAAACCTCAAAAAGAGACCCTAAGGGAGAGGAGCCTCAAAGTGTCATCACTGGCAAAAGCTTAAGCTTAGATGACGTTTTAGTTTGCCTTTTAGGAACTTCTGCTAGACTCATCATAAAAATCCACAAAGCAAAAGAGAATGACACTTGCCATTGCTAATTTAAAAAGGAATGTGACCTTATTATTCTAGTATATTACACAAAAATAAAGGGGTGAGACGTTTGGCTGTTCATTTAACACGTAACAAGACTCATTTAATTTCCATCCATTTCCCCAGGCGAGCTTAGCGTCTCCCAGACTAGACTTGGAGAAAGAAGAATCACTTTCCAGGAGTGGGGGCTTCTGGGTGTCTCGTACTGGGTTTTGTAGGAATGCCTAGTGGCTCTGTCTTCTCAGTCAGACAGTTCGCCATCACAGTTTGTTGAGCCTACTGTGATGTATTGCTAAAGGGGGCAGAAAATTCCCCTTATCTTCAGTTGGATTAGAGGCTGAGTTCTGATTTTCTTATTGGATTTTAACTTATTGGTTTTAACTTATTGTCACAGACCCCAAATTAATTGACCCCAAATGCCTTTTCTTCTTTTACTCAAAAAAATTTTTGTTTTGATTTTCTTTGAGACAGGGTCTTCCTGTGTAGTTCAGGCTGACTTTGAACTCATAGTGATCCTCCTGCCTCAGCCTCCCAAGTGCTGGGATTACAGGTGTGCACCCCCCAAAAAAATACCTTTTCTTAAGTCGGTTATTTCAATAGACTCTTCCATTTATGTTATAAGGCCTAAAGGTCTATTTCTCCTAGACCAAAAGGAAGTTGTCACATAACCCTTGCTTCTTCTCTTCTCTGTGCCTATGTCTCAACAGGAGACGGAGCTACCTTTGCACTGCAGTTTATGCGGCGTGGGTCACTCATCCTACCTAGCTGAACTGATAAACTCTGGGTCACAGGGTAAAGAGCAAGCCACAGGTGACAACTTAGGAGCCTGGGAGGTAGAGAGCCGGGAAGATGAAAGGAGTAGGTCTTTGATTTTACCAAGGAAAGGTGGCATGTTTGTGCAGATTTTTCTGTGAGATGATATAACATGTTTCTCAGTAGCAACATGCAGTGCTACTGATACGGCTCAGCTTCCCACGAGGGAGAGAAGCAGTAGGCAGACCATGTTCAGCCAAATGCTTCCTGACATTTCGGCCTCCACAGCACCCAGTGTGTGCCCTGCCTGCTCTTTGCACCAAGTTCTGCAATCCATCTGCCTCTAGAAGGAAATGTTCTTGCTCTGCTTCTGTTTGGCCCTTCTGCTGAAACCAATTAATGTTCCCCTTCCTAAGAGCCACTTGATGTCCCAGAAATGGAAGGGGCCTTCTTTTTTTTCTTTCTTTTTTTTTTTATTTAACAAGCTGTTTTATTTTGAATGAGAAAGTTTCCTCCTGCCAAGAACTCCTTTCCATCCTGAGACTCAAAAACTCAAACAGCAGATAAGTGTTGTCCCCAAAGCAAGCCAAATCACCTCCCAGATTTGTCTGAGATAAAATAATCAACTACCTGACTAAACTTGCTAATGATAGGCAGCATGGTAAACCCATGACCTCTAGGCAAGACAAGTTCTAGAATCTAGGTGGGAGATGGGTAATAGGTGAAGGGTAGGAGGGGATGCCTAATAGTCTGTCTACAAAGAAGCAGTGTAACATGCTGGGAGCTGGACTTACTAAGCAGGTCTGAATAAGGATTGAGATCTTCTCAGTAAGTGAGGGCCACCTTCATCAAGCAGTCCCCATGCATACTGACACTGCATGCACAGTCCTGCAGGCGCCACGATGAACCCCAGCTTATAGATGGGCCGGTGGAAGCTCAGAGAGACTGGGTAACTTGCCCAGCGTCATTCATTGGTGGAGCTCATCTTCAACTGACCTCAAAGCCCTGCAGAGTTTTAAGCATTTGCTCCCCTTCACTTGAGTTAGAAGTGAATGAAACTAACTGCTCACTATGGGCGTTTTACTGTGGGTACCAAGAGTGTTGCACACATCTAAAATGATCTATTCATGGACATTTGCAGTGTTTTACCGTCAAATTCAAAAGTGTTTGTTATTCCTACAAACTAGAGATGACAGCTAATATTTATCAAGCACTTACCAGGTATAAGACATTCTACCAAGGACCTTAAAATACATGACTTCCCCCAGTCACCACCAAAAGGTAGGTGCCCTCATGCTGGGGGCTGAAATGAGCTCCATTTTGCAGGAAAAAAGAAAAACAAAAAACAAAAAACCTGAGGCTTGGATAAGCCATGTAACCTGCCCAAATGCATGTGATTTTAGGTCAAGATGTATGAAATTAACAATTTTACAGGTAAAAAAAATCAATCATATATAGTTTTGCAAAATTGGGACTTCAGTGCAGGTTTACCACCTAACTAACTACCGCACAGATAGTTAACAATGCAAGGTTGGATTTGGTTATCCTCTGCATTGATTGGAAAGCAACACCTTGGATCAGGGAGGAATAAACTCTCAGAAGTCAGTCAAGGTAGCTTTAGGGTGTGTGCACAGACACACACTACTCCGGGGAACAAACAAAAAGATGACTGGAATGCAGTCTGCAGGTGGAATTCAGCCTCAGCCCTTCTCTCCCCATCTTCTTCTTGCTTTAGGCATGGCTCCTTCTGTTTCCCTTTAGCTCTGCCCTGTTCCCTTCAGGCCTCTCTGATTCCTGCCCTTGGTTTCACCTCAAACTTGAGCTTCTCCTTCCTTGACTTGTTTTGACGGGACTCCTCCTTTGGATTGGCCCCAGGCACTATGTTGCTCTGTGTGACTCACCCACTGCCCTGGTTCCCACCTCTCCTCACCCGGGGCCCATGTCCTTTTGCTCTCAGTTTAACCCCCTGAGGCTTCTGGCTCCTGCTGCCAGGCTGGGCCCTGCCTGGGCAGCTCTTCACCCTGGGGCCGACCTTGATGTTCCCTGAGTTCCCAGTTTTCCACGCCACCCACCTTTCTGCTCCAGACAACTTCAGATCCAACTTCCCTCCCTCTCCCCCAGCCCCTTGTGTGGGTTGGGACACAGCAGGCTTTGAAAGTGGTGGTGATAAGTTTGGAGGAGATGGGAAAGTTTGCCAGCTCTCTTTGGTTCCCACGAGCAGGAAGGAGTTCTTCAGCGAGTGGGCAACTCTGGCAGAAGCCACGAGAAGTTGATGGGTATTTATGGTTTCAGGGAGAAGATAACTGTGATAAAAGGATCTGCTCCTAGATGGGGAGACATAGAAACAAATAGGGATTAAACTTTGCTGGTCTCCAAATCATTTAACAGTTTAGTTCTTAGAGGAAACCACCAATAAGACAAAGAAACAGGCAGGAGATATCCCTAGTGAAAGAAGGAGAAAGTGGATTCCTACAGTTTAATTAAAGAGGAAAACATCAGGTCTTCCTTCCTGAGCCAGAGTGATGCCTAGGAATGGGGCAGATGACATGCAGAAAGGACATCAGCTGTCTCGCTCCCTCTTTCCTTATGGAGCATTTAATTTCTCCATCCTGGCCATCCCAAGCATTTGGCTTCATCTCCGTGAATTCAGAAGGTGTTGTTTTTTTGTTTGCTTGTTTGTTTTCATTACTAGAATTGAACCTAGAGTTTTGTGCATGCTAAGCAACGGCTTAACCTCTGTCCTTTAAATTTTTTTTTTAAAAATTGAGATAGGGTTTGTCTCACTAAATTGTCCAGGTTGACTTCAAATTTGTAGTCCTCCTGCCTCAGCCTCCTAAATATTTGGAATTATAGATATAGACATGTCTGGCCCAAGGTTGAAAAATTTTAATGATAATCTGGGAACAAGGGCTGAAAGAAAGGTGATGCTGAAAAATTTCAGTAGAGAGAATGCATCAAATTTACAGGGAAATGAAAAGAATCATGGAAATCACATTGGGGGTGATTGGCAGGTAGTTAGTAGGAAACCATGAAGGGGCGTGTCAGCTTACCTAGGACTTGTTCAATATCTGGTAACTCTAGGACTGAGTTGCTGGTCTTATGCATATAGGACAAATGCAATGAGAAAATCTTTTCCTCGCATTTCAATCATTCTTGCTTTGCAGATTTAATTACATAGATATACTGGTATTAAAATACTTGGGCATGACAGCAAGCCTGACTCCACAGAAGAGATTTTAGGAGTGATGTGATTACTTTGGTGAGAATAAAGATCCTGGCTAGTGACTATCTCATAGGATTAAGCGAGAGTATGTATGCATGTAAAATGCTTGGTAGAGCATTCATTCATATAAAACACTGCAAAAATGGTAGGTTATGTAATAATGACAATGGAAATGGTGATGATGATGTTGGTTCCCAGTTTATAAGTCAGGGATGTTAGTGAAAAGAGATGTTTCTTTTTTTCATCTTCAAGCACCTTCTCTATTTCTTCTCTACATTTAACTTTCTCTCTCTAGATTCTTCCCAAAAACCTTGGGTTTTCCTGCAGATGCAGACCAATACATGTGTTTTCTTCTCTCGCACTGCCTCCAAAACCTTGCTGTCCCTCCCATCTCTGGGACAGATGGTGCCACCAACCTAACCAGGGACATCTGAGAGAAGATACTTGCTGAAGGCCAAACTCTTCTTCTATTTGAGTTGCAGGAGAAAATAGTTTTGCTATCAAAGGGACAGAAGGACTGATTGCCAAGTGGCTATGTATTATTGCCTGTCAGGATGGCAAATACTATATAATGCATAGCCTTTTAGGCAGCAGGGTTATCAAACAGAAGAACAATTAGAAGGGCTGAATTTTGAGACTGTTACCTGATATTCTTTAATGGAAAATATTTAATGTCTACTTACTGGAAGTGATCTGCTGCAGTGCTATAGTTCAGTTGGACCACACTGATTAAAATCTGCTTGTAGTAAATGAGCATTGTACTTCGGTCGTTCTGTTTTCTGTCTCATAATGTCCAGTCTTGCCTGTGTTCAATCTGAGAGGAAGGGGGCTGGGATATCTTGGAAGCAATTCATGTTGGAATCAAATTGACTGAAGAAGTTAATGTGGGTCAATAAATATCCTCAAGCATGTTTATTTCACTCTGTGTTAAAGTGTGGCAATATTTATAGCTTGACTCAAATGGATTATAATTAAAAAAGGATGATTATCTCACTGGACATTGAATGTTTTCTCATGTTTTTACATCTTAAACATATGAAGACTTCAGCAGCATACACCCAATACAGTCACGTCTCTTCAGAATTATTCAGGAATTAAACCCTCCAAAATAAGAATTCTCCAGATATCTGAAGCTTATTCCCTTGAAGCAAGACTACATGCGTATTTCAATACCTTAAATAACACTCTTTCTTAGCAGGTACGATGTTTCTCTGGCTTCCTAACCAGTGGCTCTCAAGCTAAGTTTTTCTTGGTAAGTCAGACTTGAGTGTTAAAAATTGTCGACATGGTATTGACCCAAGATCGGCCTGAGTGTTATCAAAGTTCATTCTATGATAGCTCTAGGAGGCCAAGTCTTGGGAATTCTTGGGTCTTATTTTCAAAATATCTCTTCTGTCCTTCATGGTTGTTCCGTTGAGGTAACTTGTTGCTACTGTGTATAGTCTGACTTCTATACTTTCTTCTTAAACTTGAATAGAGACCCGATACACAATCTTAGTGACCTTTTAAGTAATGTCAGAGTAGATAGTTTCAGAATGACGTATTCTTAGGAATAAAATATTTATACTTTCGTGCACTGACTTCATGAGGCCTATTTTGGCTATTCTAATTGCCTTTGTGATTATTTGGGTGTTTTAGCCAAGTGTCTCTAGATAGGAGGAGTTGCAAGATATTGGAATTCTAGGTAATGAAGATATAGCTGTAGCCTTAATAAAAATAATTATTCTTTTAAATTAGCCTGCCTGTATGTTCATTAGCTAAAAGAGAGAGTCTTCCCTGTCAGTCTAACCCACTTTCGTTTGTCCAGAAGGTAGCCCACTTTCATCTGCCCTTACTTTCCTAAGGTAGTGCTTGGATTTCCACCCACACAGTTAGTAAGTTATTATACACAGAAGACCCCTGGAATTCACCAGAGATACATCCTGAAGCCTCAGTGAATTTCCAACATTGTAAATATTATTATAATGTAACAATATCCTTCATACAATGCAATGCAATAAAACTTAGTAAAAAAATTTAAATGCTTTTAATGACTCTATAAACATAGGATTTAAGTAATTTACAAAGCTAGTTGGCTTTGTTTTTAGGGCTATTTCTTACAAAGAAATAAAACTATTATTTCTGCAACTTTCCTGTATGGGGCATGACATAGCAAACCAAAGCCCGCTTCTGACGTAGATGCCCTTGGCTGTGACATCCAGCAGAGTGACCTTCCCACACACCAGGCTTCTGCTTTTGATGATTCGTTTGTATCCAACACAAATTACCAAATGTCACAGGCCAAGGACGGCCACCCCAGATGTTTACACGTTCCTGCAAATGAGGGAAGTGACATGTTCGTTCACATTCCCTAAGGTTCTCCATTAGGACACTTGTCTACTTCAGACATGGCCATCTGTATTCCTGTAGTGAGAGGATCACTCCAAAGCTGTTTTTGTCCTCTTCTTTCTTGTCTTTCTCATGTCCACTGGCTGGAACTCAATTTCTGAGTTTTTTTGCTACTAAGGGGAGACCATGATAAGAGTCCCAGTCAATGTGATACAGACAGAGGTCCCAGCAGAGAGCTACCTTTTGTCACTTTCCTTCTAACTGCTTGCGTCATGTGCAAGAAGATTTTCAACCATAAACATAAAAATCTCCAAAAGATAAAACAGAAAAATAGAAAGAGCCCGTGTTCTGACAGCTTTGTGGGGCTGCTAACCTCCTTAAGAAGTCAATGTTTAGGGATTTTCTATTACATGCAACTGAAAGTACTCAATACCATGCAGTGATCATAGTTCCTCCCATGCATTATTTCATAAAGGAACATTAGGCTGGATTCTTTCACTCTGACACTTTCCCCCTGTTAAACACACAGACATTGACTTCCCTTCCATAGAAATATCTACCCCACTTCAAGTTTTTTTATAATAGACAAATAGCCTTGGTCTATTTATCTTTCCCATATTTTGAAAAGAAAGATCATAACTTTAAAAAGTACAGGGAAAGATGATAAAAAGTAGCTGACCCTCTGCCTCAGTGTTGGAGAGAAAACAGGAAATGAAGAGAACTGTGGAAATCTGGGGGCTTCATACTCTATCCAAACGAATCTTTGGAACAGGACTCTAGGTTCAGCAGTGGCTCTGTTTTCTAAGAAAAGAAACATATCTGATTCTTCAAGAGAACCAGAAATGTGGATATTGGTGATATGTCCTGTTTTTACAAATTTATTGACCGCCAAGTTAAACATTTTTTAAATATTCTATGAACCAACTCCATACCAAATTACTAATCCATGTATGCCTAGACAACCAGGCTCATATAGGTTTATGTTTTCTATTGTGGTCTGGTGGAAGCTCATTGAAACTGTACACTTAAGAACATCAAGGAGTCTACCATACTAACTTACACTGCCATTGTTTCATCTACAAAATCTTAACTCCACAAGTCAGCCTAAAAGAAAGGAGCAGCCTGTATTTTTTTCACATTCCTTAGGACACCCTTCCATGTGTGACTACAGAGCAGACTCCCTGTCTGTTGGGTCTTTGTAGGAGATTTGCATCAAAACTTGATATCCTGGTGCCCCAAAATGACATGTACTTATAGATATTAACAGAGGGCACAACACTACGAGAAACACAAAGTAGTGTGGGAGAAGCAAAACCAAACCGAAGGACACAGTACAACACAACAACAGTATGAATGACATGACAACAAATCCTTATATTGTAAACAGAAGGGACTTTGTTCCCAAGATTTAGCAACCTGGTAAAACAGCAACCACTCTCAATAAACACAGGAAAGTGAGACTTGCACAAAGGGTATGCGGATACCCCGAGGGAATGAGAAGCAGAGTGGTACTACTTGGGGAAGCCTTTGTGCAGGGTGGGAACCCTAAACTGGATCTTGAACAGAAGGAGAAGGCAGCTACCCAAGTCCAGAGCCTTTGAGGAATGAAAAACCTCTATCTTATGCGAATAATGTGAACCTGGACTGTCATTCTTTTCCTGAGACACGGTGAAAATGTCATCTCTGCAAGGATTGTTTATTTGTATACACACAACATATTTTGTGACAGGTTCGGTGAAAATGGAAAATGTGAATGCTGAGAACATGCCAGATATATTTGTTAAACATTAAGGTGATTTCTATGATAATGAATGCGTGCCTACCGAGCTGTGAAAATTTTGAGTAAGATGAATTACTAAGTACCTTGGTGCATTTAGCAACCCTGGGATGGTATCAGGGCTGGGAAGTTAAATTTAATGCTGCACATCGAACATCCAGCCAAGCACCCGAAGAATGTGGAACGAAAGCTAAGGGAACCACACATCTTTAGAAAAATCCCCAGACTTGACCAACAACATGTGCTTGCTTGATTCCTCAAGTTTCAGCAGGCCAAGAGCCAAATTTTCTGAATTCATTTCATACCTGTGTTAGCTTCCAAAACTAATACCTCTTGCTTTTGTTTAGTACACAGTAGTCATGGATTATATCATGACTAGAATAATAAGATGAGGCCAGAAATGGATGGGGCAGCTGTTGAATTCAGAAGTAGGGTCTAGCTAACCTCAGAGACTCTAGTTCAAAAAAATGAGTACTTAATACTTAGGCTGAGTACTTAATACTTAATGAGAATAAATACTTAGGGGAATGCAAATGAGGTTTGAGTAGTTACTCAGCTGGGTTCTGCATGCTGCATGCTGGGGTGAGGGGAGAATGTGGATGGTGTGTGTTTGCCCCAGAGAACCCTAAAATGTGGGCATTGTAAAACCGAAATGGATTTGCAAAGGAGATGGACACCTAGTTTCAGGTTCTGGTTTCATTGCACTGTGGATTAGCAGGACAACCTTGGGCAACTTACTCAACCTCTTTGAACTTTAGTGTTCTTATCCATAGGATAAGGCTGGTACATCTTAACCCACAGTGTTACTGCAGAGTTCAACAAGACAACACAGGCAGAGAGTTTACTACAGTATCTCAGTGGTGGCGGCAACTCGGCATTGTGGAAAAGACTGAAGTGTTTCCTACACAATGGCTTTATTATGCAGGAGATGGTGCAGGAAAAAGCAAAGTTTCCTTGTTGCCCTTAGGTTTACCTGGACAGGCCTGAGCACTAAACTGACAAATACAGATTAACAGAAGAACATATGCAAATTTATTTAGTAAAAGTTTTATGTGACACAGAGCCTTTAGAAACAAAGATCCAGAGATCTAGGGAGCGTTGTCTACATTCAGTGATGAGTGAACAGCCACACAGAAATGTCATTGCAACACAAATGTTGAAAATCATGTCCATTGACTGAGGGGGAAGACTCAGCAAGTCTGTCTGTTTAGATTCTCCTCGACCTCTCTGTGTGACATTCCTGTGCCCTGGGTATGGGGTAGGATCCTTCTAGAGTGAAGATCTTAAGATTAGCCATTAAACAAGGCAGATCAGAGACTTTCTTTATGGCCAGCTTCTACAAGAAAGACAGGGGGAGATTTAGAGTAGTTTCTCTAGGTTCTGTGGTTAGCTATGGGGCTGAAGGTGTCTAGTTTCCATGACCACCTTAGGGAAGAGGAATCCCAGTTTCAATGGACAGATTTGGAGAGAAAGGGCAGCAAGAGAAAGGAGAAAGGGAGGTCAGAGACCTTGCTCTGCTCTCTTTTCTATCTTTTTCAGGTCAAAGCTTGTGAAGGAAGGTACCATACTAGGAAGTGTTGTACTCTGAGCCCTAACAATACACTAGGTGTCTGCCTCCACTCTGCCCCAGAACTGTAGTGTATGGACACCACTGATGGCGACTGTGGTTATTATACAACCAGGTGTGGCCTGGTGTGGCTTTGTATGCATGGGGCCTAGAACTGTGTCTGCCCTTGGATTAGATATGTTAAAGGATAGCTTTCCTGGAAATTTAGTGTTGAACTGAAAAGAAGGAACATCAACAGAGTCCTGGATCCCTGGGCTCTAACAAGATAGAGCTGAGCGTGACCATAAAGGTTATGCAGTCCAAGCAGTTATATTATGGAAGAAGAAACCCACTTGCCTCTACTGGTGCTCCACCACTCTGGTGGTTGCTAGTAGGAGTGGCACCTGGCAGCAGTTGACTAGTGTTGCTCATCTTTTAGAACAGTTCTTCCTCTCTCCTCCACCCTCCACCCTACTCACTGGCTAGCATTTCCTCGCCACTGCTGGCTAATGCAGCCCAATGGAGGCAGAACAGAGGGTTCAAACCTCAGCTTCCTATAAGAGGCAAACTGCCCCCAGGCACAGGTGGCTACCCATCTAGCCTGGGATGGTTTTGATACAATTTTGCCTAAAAAAAAAAGGGGGGGATGAGCAAAGATGACTTTCTTAGGATGTTGCTGCCAATACCAAAACAAGAATTCAACAAACAAATGAAAGAAGTAATTCCTTCTTAAGAAGTGGAGGAAAATGAGCAAACAAGGCATTTGCTTTGGGATTGAGAAGCACATGAAACTAGTCATTGTGTTTGAATCCATGCCTCTCTAGCTACCCTGTGCTTTCTAGAACACAATTATGTCAGAAAATTTCATTAATTTTATGTCTTTTGGTAATTCACTGATTCTAATTGGCTTTGAGAGTTGGTGACTGCAGAGCCTCTGTTGGTAAGCTCACAAATGAAAACAACATTTTCCCAGAGCGATGAAATGTAATTGAATGATTACCGAAATGTTCAATAACCCTCAGAATGTTCACGTTTTGGGAGTGCAGCTATTGATATGGGTTGCAAGATGCAACGAAGGAAGCACTAGAGTATTGATAAGCGGGGCCCATCACATCTGCACAGAAATAACAAAAGCAAGAAGGACAATAGCTCCTGTCTGCCAAAACCCAGGTACCATTTCACAATTTTTGTGTATGAACTCACTGAATCCTCATGTTGACACTATGAAGTAGGTGTTGCTGTCATTTCCAGTTTGGAAATGTGGAAGCCAAGACACAGAGGTTGTGTTCACACAACTAGTGCACAGTGGAGCCAGCCAGAAAGAAGTTTCCACCATCACCACCGCAATGCTCACACATTGGATTTACTGGTTTGGAGCTGAACTTTCTTCCTTCCCAATACACATCTCATGTATTAGGTTGAGCCATACACAATTACTGTTTCCATCAGTCAAAAAATCATTGGCTATTAGTACTTTTATGTGGTTCAACTCAAGAGTCCAGGAATTATTTCTTAATAGGACAATCAGCATTTGGTTTCTCTGGTCATAGTCACCAGTTGAAGTAGAAGGAAATGACCAAGGTGATTCCATCAGGATGGGTCTCAGAATTCTTGCCTAGAATGTTAGGATAGAGGACTGTCTTGTCCAGAACTCCAGGAGACCTATGATAGCTGAGAACTGAAACCTACCAAGGAGGTTTCCTTGTTTCTTACCCATAACCAAGAAAATCACAAAGTGTAAAGATTTGTGATTTCCAGTACTGAATAATACACTAGATGAGTCAATTCATCTTCCTTTTACTTTGAAGCAACTGAAATGAATCTGATTCTGTATCAGCCATTCTTGAGACGAAAGGGATTTCGATTTTGCAACTGACATGAGTGATAAGAGAAGCCAGAAATGTCCATTGACCCTTTAAATCCAAGACTTTTGATTCTTCAGCCAGTAAGCCACAAAATGCTAAGAAAATTTTCTTGCCCTTTTTACCTGCAATCCTTTCAATTTCATCCTTGCTGTCTCTAAAGGAACACCTGCATGACAAGAAAGCACAGGGACAGGAAGTATGCATTTCTATTGTTATCAATACTTTATAAAGTGAGATAGCAGAGGCATAGGCAAAAGAACTGGAAGTTTATGTAGGACAGTAAACAGTGAAGTTTTACATCTAAAGAAGGTTTATTCAGAAAAAATATGGAGTCAAAGGCAGTGTCCAAGTCTTTATTATGAACTCCTTCTAAAATTTATAGTGTTGTCTCTATGTTAAATTTCCCCATTTGGAATTGGCAACCACTCACATTTTCCTCCAGTTCATGGGATGCACTGAGAATTAAGTGACGTCAACATCAGTATTATGCTTGCCCCTGAAAAGTAGTCATTTTCAGTTGCAAGTCCTTTAAATGAGTTAAAGAAAGCCCAAGCCAATTTCTAAGATGGAAATGATTGTCCCAATTGCTTAAGGGCATTGCTTTGTTAGTAATTGATGATTACTCTGTCTAGGAATATAGAGCTTGTGTGTTTCAGCGGTAATATGAGTAATGTTCTTTGATCATACATGATTTAATTATAGGCTCAAGGACTTTAGAATAGGAAGGAGAGTCTTTCAATGTTATTCTGCTGAAACGGTGTTAGTAACCACATTATATTCAAAACAGGGCTGGTTCCCAGAGAGATGTTTTATTTCTGGTGGTGGGTGGGGGTGGGAAATTATGGTAAAAAATCTCCTGGAATTTACTTGTCTGAATTCATTTACAACCAATCTGAGCCCA
>RJWT010011941.1:0-22844 GCA_004365215.1 Cuniculus paca
GTCATTAGTATTTGTATGCATTCCTATGGGGTTACCTGTTATTTGGATTCTGTGAGGTCCTCTTAGTAATGGAAAAGAATGACAGAACTTTTCCTTCTAATTCAGCTTCTAACCTTGGTTAATCTCAGTGCCAGATAATTCTTTTATATTCTTACTATTCATTTAAAACATTTTCTGTCATATTTCATTTCTATTAACTAACCTTGATTGGAATCATTCAACAGAGAATAGGCATTCTCTATATAAAATATGTTACCCATTAATATCAACTATATAGCTCTATTGATATGCATTTACTAACTCAATTACTGTTCCCTCAATGATCCTCAATTATTTGCATCATTTTATATGTTTGTGAGAACATTTAAGTGAATACTAAATTTTCTTTGATAAAATTTTATGAAATAATAGTTGCTGTAAGTTTTATTTTAATGTATGTGTATTTGAGCACTAGTTGTCATGGGTCGTTTCATAGTAGAACCCATCTTTCCTCACCAAAATTCCAGAGACATCAGAAAATTATACTTTACCATGCAATTCCCAACAAATTCCACAACACTGATTAAAAAGAAAAAAAAAACTTTATCCATACTAACTAGGTGGATAGAAAACAATAATGTAGATCCAATGTAAAATTCTGCTATAACTTAGGTAAAAATGGCTTTCACAAAATTTTACTTTGTAAGTTTTATTCTGTACATTTTTTCCTGCCATCGAACTTTAAAGCTATAGTATCTCATAGTGATTAATATTTCTAATAGTTTTTCTTGGGCATAGGTGCAATCCTCCATCTAATGTTGATATTAAGAATAGTAAAATCATTATTCATTTGGTGCATTCCGTTTGAACTGTCTTCCACTCAAAGCAATTTCTAGTGAGAGCAAAATCATCTAAAAACCTAAGGATCCTATCTGAAGTAGCAAGTGATTTTCATCTTGATGGGCCTCCTGGACGACTATTTCAACTAGATAACAGTATCTCACAGCCATTTCTTATAATTCAGAAACCCTGGTACAAGAGCTAGAACTGGTGAATCTGTCACATATGTTATTAGTATTACCTGTTAATTAATGTGCATAGTTTAAAAAATTATCTTCACTCCAAAATATTGTGCTTCATAAGACTCTCAATTAGGTATATTCTACCACCAAATATAGTTTCATCTTGTGGCATAAAGGTTCCTCTGAATGTCATCTATGTGCCTCTGGAGGGGATTTGATTGTAATTTTAGATCAACAAATCACAGACCAATTCACACTCTCAAGGCTTTCTGCATGGTATTTCCCTGTTCTCTATAACAGTTCCATTAATGTACAAATTAATATGTTCAAAGGAACAGATAAGATCAAACTGTGACATGCTAAGCAAACAGCTACTATCTGCTTTCTATCATATCCAGGTAACTGCCTTAGCAACGTATCATTATGATTTATGACTAGATGGAGTACAGAAAGTCTGCCTTATACACAAAGTACAGAATCCTCTACTCTATAATTTACTGGTAGTTTCCTGAGGTTGAGAAAGTCCTAAAATGGTAAACAAAGCCTAGGAACTAAGAGATAACTGTAGTCAACTACTCATAAGCTGAGTCATCAGGGGACACTTTGTCATTGACTTTATCCAAATTATAATGGTAGAACATCCAAATCAGTAGGAGTCCAATTTCCTATGCTGCAGAATTCAAGCCAAGAAGTTCCTATGGATGGCAGCCATTTGTTTCAATGACAATGGCAAAGGATAGTTAAGTATTATATCTTTCCTCTGAGCTGTTGCATGAAAATATTGTAATAGCTTCCCTCTATGGTAATGTAATCTACTTATAAACACCTTTCCCATCTGCTATGATTTCATCTGATTTCCAAATACTTCCTCTCAACATCAGGCTGTATAACTCATCGCACATAATATTTACCCTCGTAGCCAATAACAAAAGCCTTGCTAGCACACCCAAACAAATGTTGTAAGATTTAACAGAGAACATGTGAAGTGTTTCCACTGTTTAGTAACAGAGGTAAATTCACTTTTACTCTCAATTTGGACACAGGAGGAATTATCTTTCAGAATAGGCACAAATTAAATGCCCTGATAACATAATTTAGATATGTATATATCTTCCTTTGATATACATTCCTATAAAACTGGGCTTGTGACTACCTGGAGGCAAAGTAAGAATTTGGAGGCGGGAAAGGTATGAAAATATATCATTACATCATTTCTTAGTTCCTATTACTGCCTCGTATCCTAGAAAGCTTTCCATTGGATTTTGTAATTTGTTTCTCTTATTAACCAAAGGATACAATGACAAGTTATTCATTAATAGTTTTTGAGTAAGGAGTCATGATTTCCCATTTTCATTGAGTCCAACAAATTATGTTGTTGGTTCTGCTGTTGACATTGGCTGCTTCCCATCAAATGTAATGATGTGTGCCTTTTAAATGGACATAATAAACAGGTGCTTGATTCAGATTTTGAGTGAAAATTCCAAGCAGTCTGAACTGACAGACCAATTTAATTTTTCCTAGTGGATTCTGTTTTGGAGAATGTACTAATGCCATCAAACCCTTTGGATTGGATCATAAAGGCCTGAAGCTATTATTTCTGATTCCACCTACCAGCATACTTTTAATGGTTCTTTCTCTCAGTAACCACAGTGAATTAAATAGTGTCTTCTTAAAATACGTATTTAACCCAGAATCTCAGAGATTGAGCTTACTCAGAAAATGTCTGGTATAATTAGTTAAAATAAATTTATACTGGATTTGGGAGAAATTTAAACCAAATAAGTCATTATGTCCTAATAAAAAGAGGGCGAATATAGAGACTATAGTACAGTGAAAAGTGAAACAGTTTGAAGTAATGTCTACACGCCAAGAAACAAAATGGAAACAGGAAAATGTCAAAAGCAGCAAAGAAGAATTCTTTGTAAAATTTTTACAAATGAACACAGTCTTTCCAGAATCTTAGTTTGGTTTTCTGTCTCCCAGAATTATGAAATAATAAAATTAGGTTGTTTTAAGCATATTTCTTTGGGGTTCTTTGTTGAAGAAGACCTAGGATGGTAATTCAGGTATATTCACCTCCCAAATACTTTCCAGTGACTTTCGTAAATAAGAATAAACAGTGCTTTCATTGTTTTGTTTTTTTACTGGTTTTATTCTGTTCTATTTTGTTTGACTCTATTTATCCTTGATGGTATGGGCAGTTATATTGAAGATAACAAGAGGCATTATGGTAGCCATTATCGATTGCTTTTTACCCTGTTTAGAAGTCATGTGCCATGTTCATTGTTTTGCTGTGATTGACTCTATTCTTGTTTTATTTTGTTTGGTTACATTCTCTTCAAAACAAAACAAAAAAAAGAATAAACAGATAATTCCTAGGTGAGGAATGATTGAAAAATTTCTAATTATTTACTGCCAGGTTCCAAAAGAAATAAATTAATTCTTATAATTTAAGAAATGCTACTAGTTACTTCATAACATTTCCCAGGAAGTTTATATATTGGTCTGTGCCTTTAATAGTAGCTGGATTTATCTACTGATTCTATTAGCAATTTGGGTAACTCTAGGTCTTCAATAGTGTCCTATCTCTTCCTCTGAAAATATATTTTCATAATATCAATGGAGAACTGTGTAATTGATTTTTTTTATTGGTGATTATGCTTCCTTATATTATACTCTTATGGCAGTGGGTTAAAAGAAATGTGCAATAATACAGTAACCACTTTCTTTATTTGTGATATCATCTCTTTATTCATGTATAATCTGTGCTACACCTACATAGTCTTCATAATAGCCAAAGTGAATTTTTCATGGTTCTTTAAGAGATGGCTATGGGCCACAGGACTCTTCTTTCCCATTCAAAAGTTGAGGCTACATTTTCTCTTCCTTATTGAAAATCCCATTGAGGTCTGAAAGATCTCAAATTGTGATCAAGAAAATTAGGAAAGACAAGAATACATTAAGCAGATATGTAGTGATTTAGAAGAAAGGCCCCTTGGGTTCGTGTCCTATGGAGTCATATGGTCCCTGTGATTAAGAGGATCCTGCATCCCTTTAATACACCACTTTCATCTTGAAAGTCTTGATAATTATCAAATTGGGGCCCACACATCTTCATTTTATACTAGCCTCATGAATTATGAAGTCACTCTTGCACTTTTTTTTTTTTTTGGTACCAGGGATCGAACTCATAACCTCACACTTGCTAGGCAGGTGTTCAAGCTGCTGAGCTAAATCCCTGGTTATGAAGTCATTCTTGATGACCTATCAGTCCTATTTTATTTCTTATATCATCTTCTTCATGCTAGGTGTACCTGAAGTATTCAAATGTAGCCTCTTGACTGTTGTTGATGTCTGGGGAATGTCTACCTTTACTTACTGACCAGGCAGAAATATTAAAAGAGAGCTAATGGAAGAAAGATTCTCTTCTGAACTACTTCCTTAATTAGAACAGTAATCTCTTAGTGTCCTTTATAATCGTGCATTGCATAATGTTTACTAATCATAAGGGCTGGAGAAATTCTAAAGGATCCCATTCAGCATTGCTAATTAATACTTGATGAAGAGTGAGCTTTGTCACTGTCTTATGTGAAAAAGGCTAGGACAACAATGCCAAATTCATATATAATATCAGCGATCAGTTTGTATTTATGCAAAGGTAGCACAACAGACTAGTCTTTCCAAAACCCTTTGCAATCTGGAGGTTTTTGCCTCAGTTTCCTCCCCCATGTTAGTTCTGCACCCTCACATTTTGCAGATGAGCACTCGTGAAGGCCATCCTGCCTTCCACAAGGGTTGCTGCATGTTTGGCTTTGCATTCTAACAATACCATGACTCTTTGTCTACCATTCCAGACAATTTCATCAAATGTTTGATACATTGACTTAAATACCTGACTGAGACTTAGTAAACAAATTTCACTGCCACATTTCATGTTTCTCAGATACTAGGGCCATAGCTGAAAGGGTAAATTCTGTGCTTTGTTCAAGGATATTCTGTTCAACAACCCTGTCTTCACAAGAGATGAAGTGAATTGTTCATAGTCCTTTAAGAGATGGTCATGGGCCACAGTCCTCCGTCGTTGATGTTATATTTTCCTTTCCTTAGTGAGAATCCTATCCTATCAAGGGCCACTTTATTTTTTAATAGTATTCATATTTCCTTTGAAAGAAAATTCATCCAGATGATCTGGATATCCATCTCTTCCTGTGATTTTTATTATCTTCCTGTTTTGCCCATGATGTGAAACTAGTTTCCTCTGTGTAGATCTGTGGGTAGTATTTGAGTATTTGTTTCCAGTTTGCAAGGTTATATAAGGCTCCTAATTGGGAGGAACTATGCTTGGCTCCTGTTTATCTATTACCATATATATTGTTAGCTAATGTGTTCTTTCTAGATAATATAAAGTCTATTTTAGGTCACTTGCACTTATGTGATTAGAATCGTTTGAAAAGGAGTATTTGGACAATATCATTTGGGAAAGGGTTGTATCAGCTAACTTTCTTACTGCGAGTCTACCAAATCTTGCTTTCTCAAGTGCAGGAGATACTCTGCCCTAATATCTGACAGTGTCATCTCAAAAATTTCCAGCTGCTTAATGAGGGATCAGCAGCTGGAACTGTCCTTTCTACAGACAATAGAATTGAAACATGTCCCCTGTCATTCATTTAAGGAATCAGTGCCAACGTTGATTTGTTACTTTTCTGATGATAAATTTCCAATTATTTAATAAAACCTTCACATTATTCAGTCATTACCTGACTTTTGCCTTCAAGTCTATAAATATTTTTTCCAACAGTCAATAACTTGAATCATTTTCAAGGGAACATGTCATTTTCCCCAATAAGTCAGAGATGGTAAGAAGTCTTTTCAATGAAAAATAAAAGCTAATTATGGACCACATTCATTTAATATCAACTCCTTATCTAATAAGGGTTTATTTTAAACTAGATGTGGTGGCTCATACCTGTATTTTAAGTGTCCAGAAGACTGAAGCAGGAGGATCAATTGGTATTTCAAACAGCCTGAGTCATATAGCAAGACCTGGATTGTCATGCACTACTTAGTAAGACTTTTTCTTAATTTTTTTTTAATTAAAGGGCTTGACATTTACACGTGTGCTAACACAATTCAAGTAGCAGACTTTTCCTTGTATTTCCTTTGTACCAGTGGCAGGTAGCTAACAATTTGTGAATCAAATTCTTATTGTACATTTTCTATTGCTTCTTTTTTTTCTATTGGAAAAGAAAATGTATTAGCTATTATAATCTGGAAGCCTTAAAAGACAAACCTGAAGTGCAATCTGAACTCACAAAATATGTTTGATTGTCAAAACACACTGGTAAAGCAGGGATTTTACTCAGTATTAAGTTCTATTAATAATTTCAATGATATAATAATAAAGCCTGGATGAAGTATAGAGAAATTTAGGCTCTTTATTCTTTAAATGACAAAATTTCTAAGTTTCTTTACTTAGAAGGGAGTATTTTCACTTTTAAAGTATTCTCTTTTATGTTAGTGACATAGCTAGAATGATATTTTCTTGGGAATTATTACTTTAAATTTATTGATTTCTAGTATATTCTTCTTGAGCAATTGTAGAAAACTTGAACAGTCTAACTAAAACAAAACTTTACAAATGCTTCTTTTTCTTCCCAAAACAGTTAACTTTCTTCCCCAGAAGCCCTACAGATGCTACAGAAAGATTAGATCAGAACACCTGTTTCCCTGGTTTTCCCCACGCTGGACTTAATTAGGGCAGAAACATGATGAGGAGGTGATATCCTTTTCTTTAACACTCTGCACTCACATATGGTCTACCAATATATTTAGGCTTGATATACTTACTTTTATCCACACCCTAATTCTTATATATAAAAAACATATCTTACAGTGACTAGAAATCACATATTCCAGTTTAAACATGAAATGTAATGAAGCTTTCATCCCAGTTAATTCAATCTAATACATTTCAATCCCTCTCTTGTCTTTATCATTGCCATGACTACAACATTTAAAGACTTCATGATATCGCACCTAGACATATATGGTGGATTTAAAATGCTAGCTTCTCTTTTTTAAGCTTGTTTAAATTTTGGCTTCACTGTATTGCTATTCTGGTTATCCTCAAATAATTCAATCATTAAAACTCTGCTCAACATCACTTCTGCCTACCCATTTCATAAAGATTGCGTTCACAGTAATTTCTTCAAGAGACATTACGTGACCGACATCTACAAAAAACAAAAACTATTCGATGTTTTAAGAATATTGTGCATTATCTCACATATGTAGTTCTTTAAATGTTTTGTTCTTTCCTTCATCATTCAGTAATTTCTTGTCTTCTTACTATGACAGATGTGGCAATCCCAGTGCCCTCACTCCACGCATGTCTCCACTAATTCTGCAACTGCTTTCATCTAAGTGCAGAGACTCCTGCTTTCACACATAATTCTCCATGAATTCTGCACTTGCTTTCATACTCTTGGAGAAAAACATGCAACTAAATCATGCCAATTTTTATCACTTAAAACCATGACTTGAAAAATCAAATGTGCCCTCAATAGTGCTGAACAAGGCCATTATTCTTTCACGAGGTCTGACTTAGTTTCTTTCATGCAATGTTAATTTACAGATTCTTTTCTCATTCCAAACATCTTCCCTCATTTTCTCCAATCTTACTGCCAGCAGATGATCTTGTTACCTATGTCACTGACCTGACACGTTAATCAAGATGAAAAATTCACAGGCTTTTATTACCAGATAGACAGACTTGATGCCAGTATCTAAACTTACATAATATTCATTATGCATATTATTAGAGAAGAATTTCTGTGGTTCTTTTGACATATTGAGCCATAAAATGCTTTTTGGTGTCAGAAATTTTAAAGGTCATTCTATGTACTCTAGGATGTTTAGTCATATGTGTGGCTTCTCCCATTTGATGCAAATATAGCCTTCAGTCACCAGTTGTGACAACCAAAGTATCATTAAGCCAAATATCCCACTAGAGAGCAAAGTCTTGCCTTGCTGAAAACTGCTATTAGAAAAGAGATATTCATGACCCTAATTGAAAAGCAACCCCTTGGCTTATTCTTCCACTCTATCTAGCCACACAGGCTATAAACAGACACCTTTGAAAAAATAGTTCCATCTGTCATCTGATCAATTTACTGGGTCACTTCACAATCGTGTAAATATGCTGTTATTTCACTCACCTTAGAAAACCAAAGTTTAAGTTTCCACAATTTAATGGCAAGTAAAGCCAAGAAATTAGATCCATTTCTTTATCAAATTCCTCATAAGAGTAACTTGAACTCAATGTGTCCATTTTTTTCATTGAATTTTCCATTATCTCTTCCCTACAATTTTTACCTCAGTGTTCTAAGTAAACTTTTTCAGTTTATTAATTGATGTATTAGTAACACTTTTCATTATTATACTACCATAACTTAACTTCCTAGTCTTCTCATTAGTTCTTTAATGTTTATTTTTCTCTTTGTGGTCCAATATCTTTCACTGGTTTTTCTCCTTTTTCTAAAGCTCATAATGTCTCAAGGCTTTAGGTCATGATACTTCATTTTTCTCTCCTCTTTCCTTGCATTTGCTTCATTGGTAATCTTATCCAATCTCATGGCTTTACATGCAATCTAAATGCTAATGACTCCCAAATTTAGATTTCCATGCCACGTTTCTATCTTGAATTCCACACTCATGAATTCAATTGCATTTTTGACACTTCTACTTGAAATTTGTGATTATAGTGACTATCTTTTTCTCAAATCTATGGCTCACTCTGCCCTGCTCCATTCATAAGATGAAGGACCTGAGAGGTATAGGTTGTGATCTCAGAACTTTTTGAACTTTGGCTTCCATTAGGTATTGGATACTAAGAGGTACATTTTAAATGAAATTCCGGAGCTAAGGAAACTTCTAGGTTTATCCTAATTTCTCTGTCATCTCTGATTATGGATGTGTTTCTTCTCTGGCTCCAGCTGTTTTTACATCATGTTTCCAGTTGCCACCAGTAACCTCTCTCCTCTACTCTAGTAAGGCAACTTTCTTTTGTCCCTCCATCTGAAGGTGGAAGCAATTTCCCTCAACTGGTAAATTCTAAGTGGCTTTGCTATCTCTTAATTGGCTCTATTTTTTTAAAATTTATATTGTCTACCATAAATTGCCTGCATTAATCGCCTTCTCTTGACATATCAGTGACTTTTATTCTCCTGGTTGACCTCTGATTACTTCTAGGGTCTAACAGACATTCTCCAACAAATCTAAAATGAAAAATAACTGCTGATTTCTATCTCTCGCGCTCTGCTGAATGGCTTTAATTCATCTTTTTTGAGGAAATTCATCTTCTTTTTCCTTACTTAAACCTCAAAGTTGGCCATATGTATGATCCAAATGCTTCTCAACATCTTCACTGGAGTTTGCATTATTCTAAATTTACCTCTGAAGTACATTAAATATCTAAGTGGAACCCCCTCTTAAAATCATCTTGTTGCCATCAGCTATGAACAGGATACTCACGGGATGAGTAGTCAGATCATCACTTCACTTCTCAGGCCTCTCCAATGCATTTGCAGTAAAATTCCAAGGCAGTGTGAGGTTTAAATCACCATGGTCACCCTCACTCTCCTGTGCTCCTCATTACCTTTCTTCTTACTGTCTGCAGCCATAGCATTTTCATGAACTTCAAACAAAAGAGTCACATGGCTATCTTAGATATCTGTACTGTTTTTTTCTCTTTTTTGGCTGTCTTCTCTGAGATAACTATAGATTTCATTCTCCAAGAGCTTTGAACTTTATGTAAAGCCTTTTAAACGACATTACCAATAGCCTTCATATTTACATTACTACCATCTGTCTGGATCAGCATTAGAAAATGAATGTAGAGAGATGAACACAACGGATATGACCCTGCCCTCCCTGTATAATATTCTACTGAGGCAAAAAGAAAACAACAAAATAAAATAATAAGACACATCAGTATTTGAGTTATCTTCAGTACTTTTCTAATGAAAAATCAAAGCTAAAGAAAAATCAACAGTTTACATTTGAAAACACATAATATGGGTAAATGCGTAACACCACAACTTAACATGAGGTGATTTAGATGGCACTCATTTATATTTGGAATGGCATTCCTTATAGTTTAGTGATAAATGCTCAATCTTATTATTAAGAGAGCTACATGAAACTCATAATTATACTATAAAACTAATTATTTTTAATCTCTACTGTTCTTACCAGAATTATGAGCTAATCATAAAAATACATCTTGAGGTCATTAAAATAATAAATGTTAACAGTGTAATCAAGTATAGAATGCACATCATCTTTAGAAAGACAAAAATAGTAGGTAAACAGAAATGTCTTATCTTGGAAATTGTTAATTTGACTGGTCAGATATGTTGAATAACTCTTACATCAAAGGAAGAACTTATTTTATTAAACTGTGATTGTGTTCCCTAGAAAGAATACATAGGTCAATTGTTCCTTGTAACCCCAAAGTCTGTCATTTGGGTTTAGGGGAGTAGGGAATTTATGTCATCGTTCATGATACTTAGATTTTTTCATTCACAATTTCCTCACTGTGAATACTTCTTTTAACTTTTGAATACAGTGTTAACCCATTCCTTCTAACTACTTGGTAATAGTGAAGATGAGATATAAGACAAATGTCTGAAACTATCTTTGGATGCCAAGAGGAGTTTCAGGAACCAAGTTCAAAAGTGGCTTGTGTGACTTCAATGCCTGTTTCACTGGCCAACACTCATTCACCTACCCTGATGATAAGTGCATGTATCATTGCTCTTATACATTATCCAAGACTGATACTAAGACACTATCCTGTATTACTTGTCCTCAGCTTTGACTCTGTGTATATCCTTCTCTAAATAACTTTTATTATCATCCAATTCTTATTACTAACATTTTATTTCACCCTTTACCATTAGACTCAAACTTCTCAAAGGTATCCTCTTGCTTGCTTGCTTTTTTCCCTAATGCATTCTTTAAATTCTGGCTAAGTTATATGTCAAAAGAAATCTCCAACAGAGTGAAAAGGAAACCCATGAATTGGGAAAAATCTTAGTCAACTGTCCTTCAGACACAGGTCTTCTATCTAGAACATATAAAGAATTTTAAAAAATCAGGCCCACAAAATTCAAAGATGCCAATCCAAAAATGGGCATCTGAGATGAAAACACACTTCTCAGATGAAGAAAAATTAATGGAAAATAAATACATGAAAAAATGTCCAGCATCATTGGTCATTAGAGAAATGCAAATTAAAACAACCCTGAGATTCCATCTCACTCCAGAAAGAATGGCCAGGATCAAGAAAACCACCAATAACAAATGCTGGAGAGGCTGTGGGCAAAAAGGAACCCTTCTCCACTGTTGGTGGGAGTGTAGACTGGTGCAACCACTGTGGAGGTCAGTCTGCAGGTTCCTCATAAAGCTAGGACTGGAAGTCCCATTTGACCCAGCTATTCTGCTTCTAGGCATATTCCCAGAAGAAGTGAAATCATCTTACCACAGTGATATATGTGCACCCATGTTTGTAGCAGCACAATTTGTAATAGCCAAATCTTGGAAACAACCCAAATGCCCATCAATCGAGGAATGGATAAAGAAGATGTGGTACTTTTATACAATGGAGTACTATTCAGCTATAAAAAATAATTACATTAAGGCTTTTATAGGTAAATGGATGCGACTTGAGACCATACTCATAAGTGAAATAAATCAAACTCATGTGTAAACACCACATTGTCTCCCTAATGTAAGAAACTGAAAGACTCAATAAGATATAAAATCCCCAATAAATATGGGAAAAAGGTTCTGAAGTCCAGTAATGCTTTCATTCTTTGATTTGAATAGTTTAAGTCTGTTTTCTACTATTTGATTGCAATATGTGAGAAGATATGAATAGCCTTTTTGAAGAAAACAAAGGACATTAAGGTAGCCATTGTTTATTTCTTATTGTCTGATTTGAAGGCCTGTAATGCTTGCACTCTTGTTTTATCTGGTTATATATTATTTTGTTTTGTTTGAGTTTATTGTGTGTGAATATATGAACAACCATTTCGAAGAAAACAAGAGACACTAGGATAGCCACTGTTAATCTCCTATTGTTATGTTTTGAAGACCTGCGTTGCTTGCAGTGTTCTGTTCTGAAATGCTTTGTTGTGTTTAATTGTTTTGTTTTGTTTTATTCTCTTTAAAATAAAAAAAAAGAAAATTGCCAATCTCATCAAATAATTTCCATGATTGAAACATCATAGAATCTAATGTTCTCATCAAAAGCTCATTTCTTTAACTAGAAAGTTTTATATGAACTGGTCTCTAATTTATCCTACATCTTAATTTCTCATCTGTCATTTATTAAACTAACTCCTGCCTCATGCAGTTTAAAATTACTAATTTTAGTTTACATAATAAAATGTGTAATTTTTATTTCAATTAATTGATTACATCTTTTATAATTTTGTGATGTTCATGTTTCTCTTTTTATAGATTAATTTTGTGTGTAGGAAAAATTATTCCTTAAGCATGGCTATGTTGGTTGAGCTTAATTGTCTCTCCTTGTGTGATGAGTCATCTTTCATCACGTGACAGCATTCATCGGTGATCAGCCCCAATATTAATAATTGGGGAATTATATAGTACACTACCAAGCAGTATTTTAATTAAGGTATTAAATAAAAAGGCTTTACATTTTCCTTTTAAAATTGTACTATCTGTATTTTCTTGAGATGCATTTTTATTTGAGGTATAAAATGACATTCTGTAATACAACTTTTAAATCTGGCTTTAAAAAGAATATAAATAATGTCTGAGGATGCAGCTCAGTAGTAGAACATGTGCCTTAGTATGCATGAGGCCTAGGTTCAAATGCTACCATAAAATAATAAATTGCTGAAATCAATGAATCAAGTACTGAAAATTATGATAATTGGTACATATGGGTGATAACTGTAATAGATTTACTGTACTATTTAGGTGTGAAAACATGAAAATAAAAGTAAAATAGAAAAGAATAGGAAGTAAGTGTGCCTTATTGTTTTTAACAAAACTTAAAGTAAGTGTACACCATCTATCCTGCTTTATTTAGACCAAGCCAAATGCTTTCTGACATTTAATGAAACAAAGTTAAATCTAGCAGCTTAAGGGAGTTCATACATAGAGACAAAGATTCATAATAAGAAAATGGAATATCTAATGATTAATTATGTTGATTATTATTTAATTATTTTTTAATTATATCTTTCCTTTGCTATCATTTAATTCAGTATTACAATTTTGCAAACATGATGTGAATCCAAATATCTTATATAATGACATGATGGAAAATTTAAAATTCAATGCCTATCTTTGCTTAACAGAATGAATCCTTCTAGAATATAATTTATGATTTGCCTTTAAATTAATTTTTATGTCTTCCTCCACCATCACCAATTATTTTGTAAATCATATTTTAAAATGGTGGTAATATGAAATTTCAATATGATTACCAATAAATAATGACAAAAACTACCCAAAATATTCTAAACTTTATAAGAACTTCATATGTGAAACAATCAAGCTTTAGTAATAAATTGTAAATGCTTAACCATTCACTTTTTATGGACTTTTAAGGCTTCTGATTGAAATTCTTAAAATAAATTATTATGAGCTGTACTGATGGTTATCAGGTGAAAATTAAATTATTTTATTGCCTTTTTGTGCTTAAAAATGTATGAATTTGTGGAAGCTTGGAATAAAAAATTTATATTTTACACAAAGTAAATTTAATCTTGTATTTAAGTCTTGTCTGTTTTTTTTGGATCTGTGTTTTTTGTTTCGATGTGTTGTTAGCTATCTAAATATATTGTTTTTGTACCATTATGTTTTTAATTATAATATCTATGAGACATATTGATGGAATGAACAGATGTGAACCTACAAGCCAATTCAAAATGAAAATAATATAATTCTCAGCTATCTTTTATTCATTATCTAACACACCAGGGCAACTGCTCTTGATTTTGTGATTACAATGGTCTCTTAATAGGTAGCATAAGGTTAGCAGGTAATGATGGACCCATTTTGCCTTAGTGTGGATCTTATTTCTCTTAGTGAAATCCCTTTTGAATCACTTTCTAAGCTTTATTTTTAGCTATTTTAGTTTACCATTATTGTGACAAAATGCGTGAGGGAATCAACTATAGAAGGAAAGGTTTATTTTGACTCAGGCTTTCAGAGATTTTAGCTCCTGGTTATTCAGCAGCAAGGCATTGAGCTTATGGAGAGGCAGAATAACAGAGTAGGGGCCAACGACCAAGCAAACTATTTGTCCCTTGATTCCTGGGAAGAAGGAAAGAGAAAGCCAGAGGCCAGAATAAAATACATCCTTCTCAGGCATGCCCCCAGCAGTCATTATCTTTAAGTAGGTCCCACCTCCTAAGTTTCTGTCACCAGCTGAAAGGGTACCAATTTATGAATTCGGTGCTAGATTAATTCAATTTATAATTCAGTGCTAGATTAATCTATGGATGAGTTAGAGCCCTCAAGTTCCAATCACTTCCCAGGTGCCCTAATCACTGACTATTACTGCATTGGAGATCAAGATATCAATACATGATTGTTTTGGGAGACAAAATTTCAGTCAAATTTTCTGATTTAATTAGTCTTTCTTTTAAAGAAAATTCAAAATCTTCCAAGTGGGAACATAGTGCTACTGTTTTAATTTTTTTTTAAATAAAGTTTATTGGTTTATTGGCTCACATAGTTCCTAACTGGTTTTCTACAAGTACTCATAGTACATTCATTCAAACATGTGTCCTTAGAGCAAATACAGTCAGACACTCAGACTGACATCGCCTATCATCTGTGCTTACAGGAAAAGAGGCTCTTTTGAAAGGTCATCACAGATACCAAATATCTTTATCTCTTCATAGAAAAATGGAAAGCTAGAGCAAAAAACCAACAAAAAAGCCCAAAACGGTAGCCTTATTGCCCATTCTAGGTAATTTAAGTGGTATGTTTAATACTTCCTAAAGTATTTGTTATGTATTTACAATATATGTGCATATATGCATCAATTTATTTTTTAACTAAGAATTGTTTAATAATGTTAACATTATATTCTATGTAACTCAGCTTTTCTTTTTTAGAGTCAACTTAAAAGGAGAAGTTAAAATACTGAGTTTTAATTTCACCAGTAGATTTTTAATGTTTTGTAATCATAATGTTTAATTTGTGCTGTTCTTAGAACCTTAATTATGAAGCTAAATTGTACTAATACCCATTAGGTACTTCTTAATTGAAGGCACATCATATGTCTGATGTGGCAGTACTAATTGGTGTAATTAAATTCTAATATGCATCAGTAGCCTAATTTTAAAAAGTGAATAAAAAGTAGATAGAAATAATTCAGTTCTTGAAGCTGCCTGGTCATAAAATACACACATGCATTTGCATTTGTAACTTGCACATTTATTCAAGAAGAGAATTACTTAATAATTATATTTCAAAATAATTTCACCAGGTAATTTGAATTACAGAGTTAAAACTGGTCAGGTAAATATGTAAGTGACATCAAAAGGAGCGATCATAAAGTTTAGCCAGGAGGACACTGCTGTTCTCTTTTACAGATTCCTATGTAGATCAAATCCTATGAGTCCCCACGGTCTGTATGGTGTTGCATTTAGGGGGAAATTATATGAGGGAGCTGCAAATCCTATTAAGGAATTGCATGCTCCCCTGTGGGTCAGTGATAAGCTCCCACCTTGCTGAAACAGGCATCCAAACTAGCAAGATAATGTTTCAAAAATGCTCATTCAGGTTGTTTTTGGATCCTTTTTGTTGCATATTACTTAAAAAATAAGTCATGTTACTATGTATTTCATTTTTAACTTTCCAGAGAAGTTAATTCTACAACATTAAATGCAGCTTAAGTGTATTTATTTATACGGATTCAAAATATCGAATGAAATAAGACATTAAATTTCTCATTTCAGTATTATTTAGAAAAATCTTACTTTTTATTTTAGAAATGAATTGATATAGACTCACTTGCAAAGCATAAATCCCAACATCATTTCCAGTTTGACACATGAATGTTGTGTTCATGCATGTAACATATTTTCTCTTATTCAGTTTAAAATGCTATAAGATTTTCCTACTTCTATAGGAAATCAGGGCTAGTTCTGCGGGCAGGATTTGTGTAGTCACTTAGGATTTTATGAATGTGATATCTTTATACTTGCTTGAATGCTTTCTTGTTGCCATCTTGAATTTCTTAACAGTCTTTCAATAAGATGCTTTCTTTATTGTTGTTTTAAAGTGAATTCTATACATCAGGGAACCTGTCATGAGTAGGCTCAATACCTTCTTACAATTAGAAATTTTCATGTACTGAAGACATGGAAAACTGAAGATAAAAACTCAAAAGGAAAAAAATTTGAGGGAGTGTTAAATTTTAAAGGTAATACACATTTAAAAAAAAAACTAAAAGATGATGCAGTCATTTAACATTGCTAACTCGGGATGTGATGGTTCTCATTTGTAGAGTTTTCAATTCTTAGCAATCATATATTTTCGTATAGCCTTTTTAAAAGGATATGTTAAAAGTCATTCTTGTACAGATTGCTGAATGAAATACAATTTTTATTTGTAAATACATCAAAACATTCCTAAATTTTTAATATTTTATATAAATCTCAAGAACTTGCTGCAACATGAAAATTACCCAAAACACAACAAAATAACTTTATCACTACTTACTGATTGTCAGTCATTGTGGTTTTGAAAAAAGTATAACTTAGTTATAAGGACTGAAGTATTTAAAAGTAGAAAAAAACAATGAAAATATAGTTAATAATGTGATATTACTAAAATTTAAACAAGCTAAATAAAATACCATACCATAAACACCTTGACTGGTACAATTACTACACAGATGTTTCTTGGTGGTTAATCATTTGGCAGTTATTTTTTATTCTTGATACTGTATGCATTTCTTAAATATATGAAGATATGACTCACAAAGATTAAAAAAAGTTAGATGAACAGATTGATGTACTAATATATTGTCACTTGAAATCACAGCAATGATAGAATGTGAACCAAAAAACAAATATGTGAAAGGGAGAGAGAAAGTGAATTTGTTCTCAGCATTCTGTCTGAGGTGGGCACAGTATGAGTTGTAGCCCAGATGGGGCAATTCAGCCACCTAGTGTTATAAAAATGAAAAGAAATAACAGGGTGAGATTTAACTCAATTTGAAGGTCCTGGGTTACCATTTAAAAAGCATATAGCAGAATTCTCTATTAATAAATCCAAAAATTAAAATAAATTGCTTTCATAAGGTAATTGAAACCTTTAACAGATATATTTTGGAGGTGTGAAAACCAGGACACAGGTTGGAAATACAATAATACTTACAATAAATGGAGCTGAGACACATGTCTTTGAATATAATGTCCTTGAATAAAATGCTCGGATAGATTAGCTTGAGAGTTTCACAATTTTAAAATTTTCTAACACATTTTTGAACCATGTTTAACCTAGAGGCAGAAATAAATAAAAGACACAAAATTAGAGCTAACTTTGTTGAAACTGGGTTGGAACAGGTGTATACCAAACTTTCCAATTTTGAGTGTTCTTTTAAAACATTTGAATTTCCTCAATATTTTCATTTGGTATTTCAAATACATTTTCTACACTGAAATCCCTGAGATTATTCTCCATTGCTGTTATTTCCAACTGATAATTTCAACATTACCACCTAAGTTTCTGAACACTACACCTGTAACGCCTTCATTCTCTATCTCAGATAGCAATTGTTTCTCATGTGTACATGAACAGTTTAAAAAATCTTCTTAATTATCTCTACGATGCATTTCTTCCAGTATCGTTACTGAAGAACTGCATTAATATACTCATTTGACATTTTAAGGATCATCACTCTTTGGACTTCACCAACTTCCATCTCTTCTTTGTCTTCTTTTTACTTCTCTTTGTCATTTGTTCAGAAAAAAAATCATTATCTTTCATTTTAACAGCTCCACTTCAAGTGATCTATATATTACACCATTCCATCATATAATCTTTCTCTGCCATGCTTTGCTTTGAAAAGTTGACAACAGAATGTCATCATTAGATTTGCCATTATTCAATTAGTATCTACCTTTTAGACAATAAATACAATAAAAACAAGTAGTGGGTTAATTGTTGCTCATCACAATATTACTGTTGCTGAGTATATTTTGGTGTACATGTTTCAAATATATTTTTTCAGTTAATGAAAGTACTTCTCAAAATCATCTTTAAATTTAAAAAGGTATTTCCTTGAAATTTTCAATTTCACATTCGTGTTTTCTACTAAACCTGTTTTTCTTATTCTATAATCATATTTGTAACTCAGAAAATACCCCTACCAACAGATTTTTTTTTAAATCAAGCAGATGTTTTGCTCTCTTTTACTTTTTGCATTTTCTTTCTGATAGGAAAAGAGTACAATTTATACTTGTTTTTCCTGTACATTATAGGTCTGGGTCACTGAGAAAAAAGCTTCACTTTCCTTTGGTTTCCTATTGAGGTTCTTTTCTCAAATGATAGATTATTTAAAATGAAATTTTTGTCATTATTCATTCTAAAAGTAGTAACAAGTTTTTTTTTTTTTTAGAAATAGGAATTTAGTAATCTTTTACCAAAAGAAACTGTTAATCTTTAAATTTCTCAGGCCTACAGAAACGAAACAGCAAAAAGTATATGTCTTAGGATTTTAGTGAAATTATCTCAAATTTAAACAAAGCACATTTATTGTTTTGTAGTTTTGAGAAAGTCATGGTGGCGCACACCTGTAATCCCAGCACTCGGGAGACTGAGGCAGGAGGATCCTCATGAACTCAAAGCCAGCCTGCCCTATATAGCAAGACCCTGTTTCAGAAAGAAAAAACAGTTCGATCAATTATGTATGCCTGTATCTTTTAATCTGAGCAACTATTTTGAAGATAACACTATGCAATATATTAATCATTGGTAATTTCCATTATCTTGTTTTGAAATACTGTATCATTGTTTTTATTGTCTTTTTCTCTCTAAAATAAATAAAAAAGCTGCAGTTTTGTAACTCAGAAATTTGATGTGACCTCACTAGAATAACATCAAACTGAGGACAGGACTGATTAATTTTTGAGCGTCTGCGGCAAAAGTTCATTTCCTTTAATTTCTCACTGTTTAGATATAATGTGCTGATTTTTGTGTTTTTAGATTGTAGCTTTCACCATGATGTAATATTTGTCCTTTATAAGTTTGTAACATCCATGGGAATACATAGGCCGTGTCACCATTGTGGAGGAATGCCTGGGCACTATCTTTAAAATGTTTTACTTTTGATTTGAATGCTTCATTTCAGTAAAAAATTATTTGTGCAATTTAAGAACATTTGATGATATAGTTGATAAGTATTGAACTAAATTTTTAGGAAGAGTGATATTTTCTGTGTGTTATTTGTGACATTGTCAGAGGAAAATTGGGTAGATGCATGCGCATTTTTTTCTTTTCACTTTAATATCAGAAATTATATAAAAAGTGTTATTGCAATAAATTCTGTATTTATAATTAATGCAAAGAAAATATTTCAATATTTAACTTTATATAATTTCACAATACTTTACATGACTAATTTATCCAGAAAATATCTACATAGTATAATCTCAGTTCAAAATGTTGGAAAATTGAAATGCAGTCATTTGTTAGATCATATAGCTACAATCGTTCTCAAACTCTGTGAAGATGCAGAAGCGACTCTGCCTGACTTGCTCTTTTAAATGACTTGAACATGGCACTGAAAATCTCCTCTAAATTCAGTTTTGATGGATCTGAGAAATGACATTTAATTCTTATGTTCTGAATGTGATAAGTGACTTGATATGGACTAGAAATTTTTAAGTGAACTTTCAGATCGATTACAAAATCACATTATTTGAAAAAAATCCAAAAAAGACCCTCAAAATTGAAAATTATCTACTATTCCTTAAGTGTGAAACTATCATTACAAAACAAAAACACAAATACACAAAAAATAAATTGAATTGCCAAAGAATATCATCATAAATGGCAAAACCTTGCATTTTTCAATAGACTAAAGGAACTTAGTTGAAAATATTAAATAATATATATATATGTGAAACATATAAGAATGCATGAATACCTAGATTTATTAGATAAAGTTTAACACAAGTCATAAGATTAAAGAAAGAATAAATTGTTGAATTCTATTCTCATTGAGAAAATATTATGAAATTCGATGGTAAAATTTGAATATTTTGTGTTTATTTTTCTCAAAAGCAACTCTGAAGATAGTTCTTTAGCTTTCAAAACACTGTACTGTCATGATTTACCTTATACATTTTGTTACAAATTCTTAGATTCAATTGTAAATTCTTTCTCCTCTAACCTTCTGAATGTGGGAGATAAATTAGGGATATGGTCTAACTGCTTTACTCTTTCACACTATACATTCTCTGGGTAATTTTCCTTATTGCAATCTTCCATATCATCTTAACAACTTGAAGTTTTGTTACTCTATATCAATAAAAATCTAGTATCCTTATTTCATTTCATGAGAACATGTTTGGAATATATGATCATTGCATTCATTCAAAAGAAGAAGGAGGGGAAAAGAGCTGTGAAAATCTGATTTCTCTACCTGTATCCTCTCCTAATACCGCAAATGAAAGAGCAAATCCATTTATGCTATGGAAATAGTCAAGATGGCATTGTGTTGATTATAAGAAAGACAAATATATTAACAGAAAAACAATATCCAGACTTTGTGTGATAGTGCAAACTTCTAATTCCAGACTTTAGAAGGCTGAGGCAGAAGGATTGAAAAATTGAAAATTCATAAGCTTTATGAACTTCCCAGCCAGGGCATTTCAACAACTTAGTGAGACACTGTGTCAAAAATAAAATTAAGAAAAGGGCTGGAGGTGTAATTCATGTAAAGGCTCTAGGGTCTATCCTCAGTTCCACAAAAAATTATATAAAATATATTATGTATCTAAGTGTTTTATATATATATATGTATATAGTTTTCAAAGACCAACTCAATTCAGTAAAAAATCATCATTTAAAAAAATGGAAGTGTTCTCCAAACAAGAAATGTAGAAAGACTGAAAATTCATAAGTAATAAAACCCTGAAATTTAATTTGCAAGTTGCGATATATAAAAAAACCTTATAAAGGAACTAACCAGAAGATTTAATGTTCTAGATATAGACATAGGAGAATTCAGGTGGTCTTGAATCATGCAAATATATATTATGCAGGATATTAAAAGTTTTGTTATTATAAATCAAACTTCATCAACCTTAATTTTGATTGTTTTACTTTTGAAAGACATTGTTAGCATGACAAAAACAAAAGCTACAGACTGATAAATCACTTGAAAACCTGATAAATCTGCTTGAAAAAAATCAGGATTACTTCAGTACACTTACCTTGTTGATACCTTTCACATTCAAACAAAAGCTTTCTCTTTATCATTAGCTTTACTGGTTTTTTGGTGATGACCCAAGAGCCTTTGGAATATTCTTTATGAGAAAGTACATTCTTGTTTTAGGCCTTAGAACAGCGGTTTCTGTACTCCTAAGGGTTGAGGACATAACCTATCCACTTGACAAAATGAGTTTATCCTTGTCAAGGCCTTGGCAAGATGAGTCTAATGTGTAGTGAGTGTCTGTGTTGGCCCTTTGGAATTTGGGATTTAAGTAGCTAAGATGAATCTTTGTGTGCTGCTTGCCAACATGTCTGATGTCCAACAAAGTAAAACAACGTCAAGGTTGGGTGAGTTTCCATGACTGGCAATACTTGCGTATGTTATCACATCTGCTGCTGAAAAAACTGACCGTGTCCTCTTGGAAGCCATTGGAACTGGACACCTGACAGTTTGTACCTAGCATCTTCTGAATTTCTCCCTATGGAAACTTCCTTTGCTGATTTCAATAGATATATTTTCATTACAACAATCTATGCATATGAAGATATAGATAACAGATTTTCTAAGTTATACTGACTCACTGGATGTGATTCAAAAGAATAAACGACTATTGTCAAGAATTTATAGACATATCAAAAATCAAAAATCAAACCAACAACTCAAATTTCTAAAAGTCAAACATTACAAATACACATGTCTTCTAGAAAGGGAAAATAATCATATGAATACATCTCAGTATCATTAGACATTAGGAAAGGAAAATTAAAAGTTATTGTAAAATATTTCTCTTACCACTAGAATACATAAAATAAATACTTAAAAATACAAAAGAACCTGACCACACCAGCTATTAATAGAATGTGGAAGAATAAGAATGGTAAGACATTTTTGGTATGCAACCACTTGATAATAAGTTCAACAGACACCTAACATTTGATGTATTTCTTAATTTCCTAGGCATTCCACTCAAAATAATGAAAAAAAGTATGTGAATGTTCAGAACATTTTGCTTTGTAATAGACCAAAGCTGGCATACCCAAACATACATTCACAAGTAAATCAATAAACAAACAGTGCTGAATCCACACAATGGAATTCTGCATAGCGGCAAACTCGTATGAACTCTTGATACTTAACAACAACCTAGACAAATTAAAAAGTTTAAAAGAAAAAAAAAAAGAAAGAAAGAAAAAGAAAAAGAAAAAGACAAGTGTCCTTAGTGGAAGGAGTCAGGCCAAGAAACAAAACAAAACATACCTAAATATGTGTGATTTAGCTTCGTTTTTTTCTCCAATCAGATTTTATTGGTACATTTTAGATATGTACAATGCTCACAATCATCA